>VRLP01003107.1:0-70933 GCA_009660295.1 Lophius piscatorius
TTTGCG
This sequence comes from Lophius piscatorius, assembly GCA_009660295.1. NCBI lineage: Eukaryota > Metazoa > Chordata > Actinopteri > Lophiiformes > Lophiidae > Lophius > Lophius piscatorius. The sequence continues at coordinate 7 of VRLP01003107.1, forward strand.
ATGAAGCCAATAACAACACATTTACAACGATGTTTACGTTGTTGTGAGTTGCTAACAGAAGTGGTTCTCATCAGGTGACCTGGAGCTTGTCTGTAATGGAACTCGGCGCCACACTAGAGATGTAGGAACCACCTTCCCCTCACCTGGGGAGGCCAGAACCTCCAGAAGGATATCATCTTCCTCATCCAGTGCAGAGAAAAGAAGAGGGCAGAGGAGCACCTCGAAGACTCGGGGCTCACAAAACCAGAGAAGGAGCAAGAGAAGTACGTCCAAGTCCTTCCCTGAAGGTACCTCATCCAACAAAAGTCTGTGCTCTATTTTTACAGCAGTCATGTTTGCTGTTTTGAAGTTACCGGTTCGCTTTCAGGGATTTCCTGGTTCATCTCTGCTGAGGAGCTGAGATCAGACTCCAGGAAGGAGAACCGGCCGGAGGAGGAGGAGTGGAACAGGAGGCCGAGCTTTGCCTGGATTGTACCGTACAGCAGCATCGAACCATGGAGAGAGCCGCTCAGACAAACACAAGTCCCCAAAGACAGAAACCAGCAACCCAGTTTCACACATCAGGCTCCACCAGATTTAGAAGCAAAAACCAAAACCTTATCTCTCCAGGTTGGTCCATATTTATCTTCACAAAACGTCAGACAGCATCTTTACAGTCTGGGGCAGCGCTAAAACCGTTTATCAGAAAGAGAAAGTACGATTTACCGTCAGAAACTGAATCAACGAAATACATTTTTAGGGCTTTCAAGGGACCAGTTCACCCTAAAATAAGATTGAATGCTAATAGAAAGTTGAGTGAAGGTTGAACTGATCCTCCCTAAACCAAGTCTCCAATAACTGTAGCTGGAGGTTTCTGTCTGTTAAAAGGTTGTTAAAACGGTGGATCAGTTGGTGGAGCAGTTGTCCACTCCTCTGAAGGTGCTCCTTTTGGAATGTGCCTTCAGATGACATTTGTTTGTTCTACATAAGTGAGGCTGGGGCTGCGCGGTGGTTAGCTCTGCTGCCTCACAGCAGGAGGGTGCCGGGTTCGAATCCACGTCTGCCATCCCTTCTGTGCGGAGTTTGCATGTTCTCCTTGTGTCTGCGTGGGTTCTCTCTGGGAACTCAGGCTTCCTCCCACAGTCCAAAAACATGTGATATAGGTGAAACAAATCTTTGACCTTTTAAAACAGTAACGTTATACTGCATCAACCGTTTAAAAACAGTAACGTTATATCCCAGCCAACATCGGGCGAGAGGCAGGGTACACCCTGGACAAGTCGCCAGTTCATCGCAGGGCAGACACACAACCACACACACTTACGGTCCATTTTGTGTCACCAATATCACATGTTTTTGGACTGTGGGCGGAAGTCTGAGTTCCCGGAGAGAACCCACGCAGACACAGGGAGAACATGCAGATGTGGATTCCAACCCGGTACCTTCCTGCTGTGAGGCAGCAGAGCTAACCACTGTGCCACTATGCCGCCCCAGCTTTATATATGTAGAACAAACAAATGTCCTCTGAAGGCACAGACTCCAGAAGGAGCAAGTCAAGACCGTACTCTTTATACTAGAATTAATCAATTCATCCATGAGCAACAACATGGAGACAGTCCGAGAGAAAATCCGGATCCACGCTGACATGCAGTCGTATCTTTAATGGTAAAACCGATGTATAACCTGTTGTACGTAAATCTCTCAATCCCTAAGAACGCGCAATCTCTGCATACTTCAGTACTTGCATAGAACATTAAATGTAAACCTGATGGAGACACATGGCTCTCTCTGCAGGTTAAGCTTTAGGTAGGCAATGATCACAACTTCCTTCCCCCCTAGCAGTCCACAAACTCATGCACAAGCTCGTTCACCTTCTTCAGACAGGTTGCATGCTAACACTTTTAGCTTAGAGACGCAGTGGAGATTAAATCTGTAACCTCAAATAGGTTTCAACTCTCTCGGGCGTCTGGAGACGACTTGGGTCCCTTCAGATAGAACAGTAACTGTTTATTTTCTTTAAGTACCTTACTATAGTCTTGTGTTTGTGGTTTTACAAATGTTCCCGCTCCTCCTCCATCTTGCAGGAGGCTCTGAGGATGCTTCGTCCGGAGTTCATCTCCCGGTCCAGGCAGAGGATGGAGCGTTTGGCTCTGCAGGCGGAGTACAGGAGGTTACAGGAATTCCGCCTCAACAGAGACAGAGAGGAGATATTCTGCAGATCAGGTGGAGCGGGTAGACTGCCAAAGCCTGCAGGTACTCAACAGCACAGAACCGAGGCGTTCCCCATGTTCTGTCTGACAGTTACATATTTTATTTATCATCATTGGGGGAATAACGGTTTTAGAAATGATGCACTTTTTTTTTTTCTAAATTGGTTTGTTTGTCTGTTCAGGGACCTCTCTGATCAGGAGGGCAGTTCCCAGGAAGGAGATGATCCAGAGGTCCAAACAGTGAGTTTTAATTTTTATTTCGATTCTTTAGGAATTAAGGGAATTATTAGATTTTTAACCTGTTCTTCCCAATCTTCACTCGCTGTGACCGGTGGGGAAAGAGCATTCCCTAGTGTGCAGTGGTCAGTCACCTGCCAAGTTTAACTTTGATGGCAAGGTTTGGCGCTACGTTATTTTTGCTTGTGCTAAATAATAAGTACGATCCTCTGTTCCTCAAAAAAGAGTTTTCCAATAATAAGTTAAAAATGCAAAATCCTTCTTCACGACCAACGTCCAGTTATTCCGTACAACCACGACAGCCTCCACGTGAAAGTGAGGAGCTGCTCCTATGGAGATATAAATGGCTTTCTCCAAACTAACATTAAAAAAAAGAAAGAAATGTTTTCAACTAATATTACATCAAAAAAATAGTTATGAATATTTTACTCCATTTATTTTAAAATACAGCCCTGAATTTTACACACTATACCTTTAATGTTACGCTTCATTACAAAAATAAACTTCAGATCCACAACTATCAGATGTATTTAAATAACTTTGGTGTCTTTGGACAGGACAGACCTAAAATAATGTTAGTGTCAGTAACATTGTACCAGTTACTGTGTGTGAGTAATCTGTGATTAAACACAAAAAATACCATGATTTGTTTTTTATATCTATAAAATATATAAGGTATTTCTATCAAATTTGATAGAAATACCACAATGTTTGACCAGACGTACTGGTGAAGATAAAAACTGCTGCTTCAGTACTTCAACAGAGAGAACTCTGACCTTCTTGTCTGAACTCTGTTCTCTTCTTCAGGATTTATGAGAACCTACCCGAGGTGCAGAGGAAGAGACAGGAGGAAAGAAAAAGAGCAGAGTATCGATCTTACCGGATGAACGCCCAGTTCTACAACAAGGTACGACGGCCACACCTTCTCAGATCCAGGGCGTCCACTGTTTCATCAGAAACTCTGATGTTGTGTTTCCTTTTTTCAGAAAATCACCAGTCGAGTTCTGGGCAGAAGGAAAGCCTGGCAGTGATCGAACCACCCAGTGAAAAAGTTTACTGTAGATCAAATCAATGATGTCAGAACATTTTGTACTGTTTGTTTCTTAAGAACAAAACTACCTAACTGAAAACGGGTTTTTTATTTATTTGTATGTATTTTTATAGATTTTAGATTTTTATAGATAGAATTCTACTCATTTATAATTATGGATTTTTTTTTAAATCAGGGCCTCGTCTACCAACTGTTTCCTTTTTCAAGTCAAATCCATGATAAGTGGAAAACAATCACAATAGTTGGCATTTAAAGGTGCAGTGGGTAAAATCTAGTGCCATCTAGTGGTGAAGTTTCAGATTGCAGTTTAGTTCACTCAAGAATCTTCCGTGGTCAAAAGGATGCAATCAGGTCAGAGCCAACATGGAAGCGGTTCTTCCTGTCAAAGGTTGGCGGGATACCGTCAAACACCTTCAGCCCCTCCAGAGCTGCCTGGTCTCTCTTAGTTTTGTGGGGCAGCATATTCTGCATTATGGTAGTGTCCAGTCCAGGGCTGCAAGATTATAACCATCTTCAGCCCCTGACCCAGAGTCGGTTGCTGTGCACTGGTGGGCCCAGTCGGCATCGGGGAAAAATCTGAGAGGAGATTCCTCCGACATGCTGGGACCCCTTCATCCTTTCCAACTTGACCCAGAGCCGGCTGCGGTGGGCTCCCACAGACAAAGGTACCTGGCGGGGGCCCACCAATGCCAGGAAGACATTTCCGCGTGGCGATCCTCCCACACCCTGCGGCTCGCCATCACCCAAAAAGTTGAAAAAAGTAAGCCAGCAACATCTTATTTGTTTTCTTCTTCGTTGGTATTCACTAGTGAAGTGTTTCATAATTTATTCTCTCCTTTTTAACCTAAAAACGTGATAAACCCCCTCTGGAGCCGGACTTCAGATTGTCAATTAAGGCTACCGTACAAACATGGCAGCACGACGCAAGAGAACCCGCCCCCTCCTCTGAAAATACAACATGTCAAAACAAACACTCTTATTTTCAGCTAATTATAAACTTACAAAGATAAAGTTATGAATAAAATACAGCAGCTATTTAAAGAGATACCCCTACATTTTACAGACTGCACCTTTAATGTTCTATTGACTCATCTATAGAATTATTGCAGCCACATTTTTCACTTCTCCCTAATCACCGATCCCTGGTATGTTTTGATTGGCTGAGACCTGAAAATGTGTTTCACTGTATAAAAAAATAAATAAAGTAGAGTTCTACATGTTTTGTCAGACTTTTGATTAATTCCATGTTTAATTCAGCACAGAGACGCAGATTCGGCGGCTTTAATGTCTTTAATAGATTAATTACTGGTTGTCAGAGCAGGAAGTCACATGAAACCAGCTGAAGGTGGAGTCCATCAGCTGCTCACTGAGCAAACAGGTAAATAACACAAGGATTCTCATCCACAGCATGTAGACGCAGATGGAACTTCAAGTAATGACAATACTGTGCAAACATGAACAAATAAATACAATTATTAATAAACCCAAAGTCTTTTAAAGTCGGTCAATTCATGGCAGATGATGCGATGAGAAACAAAGATTCTTTGGCAAAGAAATGTGAAATAAGGCAGGTGATCCGTGTAACACGAGGCTCTGCAGGTTTAAGGCCAGGATGAAGTCAGAGACAGAAGCTCAGCAGGACAGAGAGGAAACGGTAACCTCTGGATTCTTCTCATGGAGGAACTCCACCAAAGACAACTGGTGTTTCATTCTTACAGTAAGTTCAGACAGTTACATGTTAATTCCTTACAGCAAGTTAGTTACACCACAAACATTAATAAATATTAAATGTATAGTGAAAGTCTGCCGGATAATTCCTTTGAGGTAAATAATCGGCTTTTTTTGTTTAGTGCAGTCAACGGATCAAAACACAGCGAGGAAATAAGCCCTCAACATATTCTGAGGCGGTGGTTTGACTCATGCAACGTCTCAGACAACATTTAACCGTTTAAAGCATCAGAGCAGGATTTAGTTCTGTTCTCTGGTTTCTGTTAATCCAGAAAGTCTCTGATGGACGCGCACGGCTTTAAATTGATTTGTTTTTACAGGATAATGTCTGGATCACATGACCTTTCTTCCCTTTGCACAGCTATAAATATGGAGGACAGTCAGGACTTTTCTTGGACTGCATAATGCTGCGTTCACACAGCACAGATTCTGGCTAAAGTGAGAATAGCGATATATATTTTTTGTTTAGAATTGAGATCATGATCACCAAAGTGTCATGTGTTGTCCATGTGTCACCCAGATGGATGTACGACGGCACTAAACTATTGATAACCGACAGCCCTCCTACATGCAACTAGGCAAGTAGAGAGATGAGTAGCCTTCATGAAGCATCGGAGAAATAAAGTCGTAGAAGGAAAAAAGCTATAAATTAAGTGACTCTAAGGAGCTTAGGAGTGAAAAGACACTTAGCTCGCCGGCTTCTTAGCTGTATTCCACTAGCTTATGTTTGGCTAAGCTAGGCAAGCTATATTGGACTGACTGAAACAGAGAACAGCTCTTCTTTTATCCGGAGGGAGGGAATAGTGTCAAAATGATCCCGGGTTATACTCACACAAGTTAAGTTAAGATTTGTGTTTAGTTTTTACACAGCTTAGTACAACAAATACAGGAACAATACAAACAAGGTTTCGTTCCACTGTTTCACACCGGCATCAACTGTGACCAAAGTAAACAGCTGCTGTTTTGTGTTTCTTGAAGGAGTCACACTGGAATCCAAACGTCACACATCTGAACAGTCTGAGTTCACAACATTATCTGGAGGCAGACACGGACGGCTCCAAACCAGTTCTTCAGACGTGTGATACTTGGAAGATCTCAACACTGATGGGCTTTTTGGGTCAACGTGAATTTTTTGCCTTGAGTTTGAAACTGGAGCAAATGATGTAATGATGTGAGAAATGAAACATTGTCACATCCCTACCGGTAAATTTAACACAACTCGTTTCTACTCACGGCTTTGATCTTCTATGTAATCGAGCCGCATAAAAACATTTGCGTTGCGCTCAGTGTGAAGGCAGCGTAACGGTAACGGCAGCGTAACGGTAACGGCAGCGCCGGCGGTGTTGCAGAGAAACATGGAGCGACGTCGAGCGTTCTGGCCCGATATGAGGAGCTGTACCGACGAGGAGTTTAACAGGGAGGATGATTAGAGGCAGATGAGACAAACGTAGGCGCGTGATTAAGTTCTGAGGAGTCGGGTTCATCCCGTCTGTATCAGCAGGAGAGCTGGAGTTCAGAGCTCATCAGTCTCATCCACTAAAATCAGCTTCATTCAGACCAAAAACCTCCATGTCAACAGGAATCCACTCTCAAAGAAAGGAGAAGATGTGTGATTGATGCGCTGTAATAAAATATACCTTCCCACTCTTCAATGTATTTTCCTTTTACCTCCAGTGACCCAAGAGATTTTGGTCACTTGAAGGTTAAAATGTTTTGAAATTTAAAAACTGCAGTAAAGCCCACAAGTCATTCATCTCTATAGTCTCAAAAATACAAGATAAATAATTAAGAGGATATTTTAGATTCCTTGTGTTGTGCAATAAATAAAATAAAAGCAGCGATCAGTGCATTTTTCTTCAGAAATGACTAAAACTGTGAATTAAATGTTTCCAGTTAAAACTCTCAGACCAACACTTCATACAGATGTTGAGATCGGACCGGTTTCCTTCTGCCACCCAGACGGCCCGTCCTGCTTCACCCTCTGGAGCGGCGATCAAGCTGCTTGAGCTGAAGACGGCAGGAGGCGTTTATGTCTGCAGGAGACTGTGGACTCTCTGCAGCTGACTCTGCGACAGGACGAGGCGGTGCACCTGCTCCTGGCCGCGGGGACACGGCACCATGACCCGACCCACCATCACCGAGTCGCCGTGCTTCTCCTCCTTTGCCTGAAGAAAGAAATGGTACCGCATGACGGCGTCACAAAAAGCAACGTAACGTAATCGAACACGTCATTCATGTGGAACTCACCGGATGCTCTCCAACTTAAAAAATACTTAAAATTTGTATCCTTAATGAGAAAATGTTACATGTATGAAAGTAAAAGAAAACTTATAAGGAGAAAAACTTCATCAACGTATGTTTAAATGTGCTTTCTGTAGAATAGCCTATAGAAAATGAAATACCTTCTAAAAAAATAAATAAAAGAACTCACGACTAATATTAAATTTTATGTGTGTGCTGATACAAATGGATCACTTTAAAACCGGTTCCACCCAAAAGGCTCATATTGCGGCCTAAGACTAGTTTTTGCAACGTTTTACTGTGCACAATGCTAGATTTGAATAAAACATTAGGTTTATGTCACAGCCAAAGGTTATAGTACGTACACATGGCGCCCACTAGTGAAAAATTCTATAGAAATATTTGGTATTTTTTGAGTTTCGTCACAGATAAACAGGTACAATGTTACTGAAACTCCTTATTTTAGGTCTCATCTGTCCAGAGACACCAAGGTGAATTAAATACACCTGATTGTTTCGGAGCTATTCAAAGTTTATTTTGGGGATGTAATTCAGGTCAGGCTTAAGAGGTTTAAGTTAGTTGCATTCATTTATTGCAAAAGAATTTCTACTTTATTTGTAAATTGCAGCAATACATTTATTTTTAAGGATTCCAAAGTTAATTAATAATCCAATTATTATTTATGGCTTATAGAAGAGGAGAATCCATCGATCACCCCTTTATCTTCTGATTTAGGTTGTAAAAGATTTCAGAAAATATGACTGAATCGTAAGAATCTAAAAGAGGATAATTGGAGGTGTGTCTGAGTACAGCAGCGTTCTCACCTTGACAAACGAGGTCGATGGAAACGTGGCAAAATCTGATGCAACTCGAGCGCCAGGCTGCTGGTGGACCACATGCTCGGCGACTTCATCCTGCCGGGAGAGGAATTCAGTGAATTTAACTGAGAAGTGAGTAAATAAATTCATTACGTCTGTCCATCAACTCTCTCCGTATTTATGTGTTTATGAAACTAAAAAAACAAATGCTGAATATTACTGTAGGATGGAAAAAAGAGAGAAACTCCATTGTATAATAGATTCATTGTTGAAATAATTCATCAGCCATAACATTATAACCACCGACCAACAATGTTGTGGTGTATATATTTCTGGAAAATGATTTCATGCTGCGATGAGTTGACCTAGATTTCACCACCAAAAGTGGTTTTAGAGTGACGTAGTGTTATAAAGGCGTTTACCTTCAGTCTAGCCAAGGTGTCACTCAGTGACTGTAGTCGAGCCGTCTGCTCCAGGAGCTGAGCACTGGGCGTAACTGCAGGATGAAGAGGTCATGTTAGAGCAGCCTGAGGAGGAGACATCTTGTCTTCTTCGTTTAGACAAAATCTCCATAGAAAGCATCTCATTTTAAATTCACTAACCCTTAAAATAATAAAGTTCCATTTTACATTTAAGTCTCCAACTGTAATGTACGATTTTCTTTCCAAACATGTAGACGAGGGAGAGGAGTTTTTACCAACCAGAGGAAGGAGTAAATTCAGACGCAAACATGCAGATTCATAAAGCTGTGCAAACACTTCAGGCTGTTTCAATGTTTCAGTCTGTAAAATGTAGGGGTATCACTTTGAATAAATTAATATTATATTCATTATTTTATCATTAAATGTCATTTTTATTCAAAGGAGCTGTGAGTAAAGTTTAGTGCCATCTAGCTGTGAAGTGCCAGATTGCAACTTATTTTATTTTACGCATCAGCTCATCTGTAGCTACCCAAGAATCTACGGTGGCCTTCAAGTGTCAAAAATAATACAGCACAATAAAAACCAATGAGCCTGATACCTCGTCGTCAAAGAAGGTAAACATGAAGACCCGGCTCGTGAAACCACTGAGAGGTAAACTGGTGAGGCAGCAGGCTCTTGGTTTACAATCCCAGGAAGCAGGGATGTCCTGGGTTATTTTAAGTATGATGCCTAAGCTGAGAGCCTCCTTTCCTGTACAGCTGTTGGTCGTCTATAGAGTTAAATCCCACGGTTCGAATGCCAGACCCCTCCTTTTACCTCTAAACATTTCGTGGGTCTTCATGTTTGCTTTGATGCTGAAGTTTGGTGCTCCATTGATTGTTCTAGTGCAAAATAATAAGTATGATCCTTCATTTGTAAAAAACAACAACAAAAACATTTTTCCCCTGATAACCTAAATACACAAAAATCCCTCTCTAGAACCAGCGACTTGTTTGTCCATTCATGCGACTGTACAAACATGGGGGCCTCCATTAAAGTGCAGACACGCCCCCTGTGGAGATATAAAGGGCATTTTCTAAGCTACCGGGGAAAACAGCCTTGTTTTCAGCTGATTGCACACCAGAAAACATATTTATGAACTTCAGCTTAGAATGAGTCCTTCATACCTACAGAGAGGGCGGGCCATGCTTGTACAGTTGTTTAGAACGGACAAACGTTACTCTGGTTCTAGAAAGAAGTTTTTGCATTTTTAGGTTAAAATGGCCTTGCCAATAAAAAACAAACAAAGAAGAAAAAGACAATGAATAGGTTTTAAATATTTTTAAGTGTACTGGGCGCTGTTTGGCCCCTGACAGGCACATTTCCTTTACGCGGCGATACGCTGGTACTGACTCTGGGTTTGCCCCCCCCTCCCTATGGTTGACCTTTAATTTTACTGTCAAAATGACACAGTTACCTTCATTTTGACACTTGAAGGCCATCGCAGATTCTTGGAGAGGGAGGGATGAGCTGAGAATATAGTTTACAATCTGGATCTCCGCCACTGGATGGCAGTCAATTTCACACACTGCACCTTTAAATCTCTCAATCATTACGCCACAGGAACAGGAAGTGCAGTGGCTTCTAAATATGCTTTTAAATATCAATGCTTGTTCCCGCTCCAACATTTGTTCACACGGGAAAGAACTGTTTCCTCAGCGAGGAACAGAACCAGAACAATATCAGTATGCAGAACATTTGTGTACAATTATGGTTGTTTTCTCTTATAGAACCGGTACGTCTAATTAACATGACATCACAGGGATATCAGACATCGAATAGGTTGAATTGTGTTGAAACAAACTAAACAAAGTGATTTCTAAATGAAAATATCTGAATGATCGGCCTAAAAGAAGAAACTAAGGATAAGATTTAGCAAACAATGACAGCAGAACAACAACAACATAAATCTTTCCACACTCAGTTCCAGCCCCCGACCTATACCTGGAGATTTCCCAGTGACGTCCACCACCTTGACGTTGGCGCTCATTTGCAGAAGGGTCTCCAGGAGCTGGTCGGTTTTGCGGTAGAGGGCGGTAGAGAGCACCTCAGGACGCCCACCGTCTCTGGAGGGAAGTTTGGTCACATGGAGAGGCGGCAGAGAGGCGAGCTGAGCGCGCATCTTCTCAGCCTGTAGAGGTAAAGATGTTACTGCACCATCGTGGAGATATATAGATATAGAGATAGATATATGGATCAGCCGTCAAACAGAACATTTTGTTTTTATTTGACTTTTGTAGAGATGTGGAAATATTTATGCTCTCTCAACCCTCATGTTCTGCAGTCATTCATGTGATTATTTCTACTTTCTGGGCAAGACATTTACATCCTCGGACTACTGCCATGCTGTCATGTACAGATGAAGTGGTCATACTTGTCTTAGCTATCAAAATGATAAACAGGAAGGGATACCAAAGGATTCAGCCAAGAGAAATGATTTATGATTTTCTCATTTTGATCTCAGTTTATTTGTCTGGAGTTTATTATCTTGATAACTGATGTTTAATCCGTACAACAAGTCAGAGGTGATCAATACCTTCAGTCTGTTGTTCTCATTCTTCAGGTGTTTGATGCAGAGCCTTTGAGCTTCAATCTGCTGAGTCAGCAGAGGAGAGTCGATCACCTGGACACCGGAACCGGAACCCACGCCGGATATCATGTTCATGTTGGCTGGGGTGGCGAGAGCAGGTGAAAATTATGAACGTGGCTGAATGCAAACCTTTATTTATACAGTTTGATGATTGTATTCAGTAATAACTCCACCCCTCCATTCAGCTGAAATTTAAACTGAGTACATCCCCGAATATAAACAATGTCCAAACAAACAAGTTCACAGAAGAAACATTTAAAGGTGCAGTATGTAAAATTGAAATTTAGATTGCAGCCTATATCCCACCTCAGCTCACCCCTCCCTATCCAGGAATCTACAGTGGCTGTCAGGTGCTAAAATTAGGCCCTCTGTAAAAATAAATATCAAACCTCACATGTGAGACAATAAATATTATATGCTCCACTAAATAATTACATTTCTTCATCACCTTTTTGCCACTTGAACCTAAGAAAAGCAAAAAGCCAAAACATGGAAGAAGACCAACTCTCTCCGGAGGACGTTTTCCTAAGCTATCGGTAAAAAAAACAAACACTTCAATCACCAATTCTTATTTTCAGCTGATTACAGACTAGCAAAACAGTTAATTATATTCCATTTATTCAAAGAGATACCCTTATATTTTACAGACTGCACCGTTAAAACTGCACATGTTCAAGCATCAGTTCAAGCAGTTCCATCCTCAGACAGGATGTGTGCTTAAGCCTTTAGCTAAGAGGCTGGAACGTCAATTTCCCGTTACAACGGGCTGTAAATGAAAAATGTTCAAATCAATACTGGATCTCAGGGCATCCGCAAACTCTAAACTGCGACATCTAAGGCTACGTTCACGCTGCAGGCAAAAGTGGCCCAAATCCGAGTCTTTTGCCCACATGTGACCCATATCTGATTTTTTATGACAGTCTGAACAGCACAAATCCAATTTTTTCCAAATCAGAACCAGGCCACTTTCATATGTGTTCCTGAATCGGATACGTATCTGACGTTTCTCAAAGGGACCCCGGTATGAACGGTCATGTCGCATTTAATCCGACTTTTACGTCATTTAAGTGAGACAGACGTCACATTTCTGCGCTGGAGCAAGATCAATTTGTGCTTCCTTTTTTTCTTAATCCGCTTCTTCCCTTTATCACTTGGTCATAATTTTGTCGGCTAGGATTGTACAACAACTTTGAAATCGATGCACACACTCTGACATGTGAAGCATCCGTATTAGCTTCCGTAAACACGGCGTGCTGCGTGTGACGTCACTCTTCTTCTGCGCATTCGGGTCACTTCAGGGCCGTAAACTGTTCACACTGGAGTCTGATGGCAGTCGCATTTAAATTACAATGTGAACAACCACGCAAAAAAATCGGATCCCAGCAAAAAATTGGAATTGAGCATTAAGGCCTGCAGTGTGAACGTAGTCGTAGTAAACTGTCCAACATTCCCAGATCTGCACCAACATTCTACTGAATGTTTGCATGAATATGCTTTTTCAGAGCTGCAGATAACCTGGATTCACCTTACATGCAGTACTTAAATGCAAAAACATGCAAATCAGTAAAAATAAAGTGAATTCACTGCAAGCATGCTGGATGAGGTAACAATACAAGCAGGTAAAATACCTTTTTGTTCTTCTATCGAGGGTAAAGACATTAAGAAGAGGAAAGAGTTTTCAGACAAAGAGGATGTTTGCACGTTGTTAGGGTCAGAAGGAAGATATAAACAGTTACAATGATGATAAATATCCAGATTAAGGTCTGAAAACACAGAGTTAGCAGCACAGAGAGAGGACACGCGTGTGAAGTGGTTCTGCCTCTAACCTCCTGCCATTCCTGTGACGATGGAGGCGATTCCTGACGGGCCGGTTCCCATCTTTGATTGGCTGCTGATTCGCTGCTTCATCTCAGCCTTCTCTGACTCCAGCTGGTCGATGTCCGCCTGCAGGGCGTCCATCGTCTCCTCAAACTCCCTGCAGGGAGAAAAGGACAACACCGCTGGAGACTTCTGCCGTGACTCTGGTTCCAGCTCTGAATCTGCCGTGGGACGCCCTTACTTCTCTTTCTTCTTTAGCAGAGTCTGGGCCTCGTCCAGTCGCGTCTGGATCTTTTCAACACGTTCGTCTGCATCTTTGGAGGAACTGTCCAGCTTCTTCTCGAGCAGACTGAGGCGGACGTTGGCCTCGCTCAGCTCCTCGCCCTGAAAACACACAAACGGAGGAATCAGGCAGTAAATGTGTTTGATTGTTTATTCATCCAGCGTTTTATTGGTATTTTTTATGAATTGGCTACCGATTTCAGCAGAGATGTTTTCACCAACCTTGATCTTGAGGGACTTCTTCAGCTCCTTGATGACCGTTTCTCGGTCCTCCATCTTCAGGCCGAGGCCTTCAGCATCTGTGATTTCAGCTCGGAGAGCCGCCGCTCGCACCTCCACAGGGGGCGGTTCCTAAAAGTCGACGACAGTATGACATCATCACTGCAGCAGAAACAAATCAGGCCATGGAGCTGACTCGGAGCTGGTGACAGCGTAGTACCTTGTTCTGAGGCTTCTCCGAGTCGTACTCTCCCTCCTGCATGGCGGTGGCCATCTTGTTCATGGTTGCTATGACGATGCCACAGGACTGCCGCAGACACTCGTAGGGGTTGGCGCCCTGAGCTCCGTAAATCTGAAAAATGATAGCGAGCTCGGTGATAATAGGAAAGTCTGGTCTCAGATGTCTTTGAGGGTCTCCAGTGCTAGGTTCACTGAACTTCAAGGTCGATGGAAAGCCGCGAGAAGTCGCTGATTCACACGAGGCGACACGAATGACGCCCTGTGTGATGCAAATAAACGAAGTTGAAGCAAATAAACAAAGTTTATTGGAGCTGTCTCCGCCTCCTGATGATGTTTTCAACTCGGACACGGCAGCGTCTGGTCCTTCTTATACAGATCAACGGCGTGTTTTACTTTTGGTTGATAATAGTTTGAAACTAGAAAGCACTCAGGGATCTCTCAGTATCTCTCAAATACTCTGGCACCGTTCGTCTCTCCTCATTCTCTCGTTCTTTCCACTTCCACGTCTCTGCTCAGCACACTGTATTTTCTCAGTGCTCCAATCCCTTACCACCTTTTTTCATTTCTTCATATGATGAAAAAATAACAAAATATAATAATCCCAGCAGTCATCTATTTGCAGAGATGCAACGGGGATTATTGGAACAAGTTTATAGCGCTGGATCACCGGCTTTAAATCTGTCCATCAACACCAAACCAGAACCTACATCATTTCAAAAGATCACTTTTCTTACACTGAAATCGTGTTTTTTATGTATTTGGTCAGAGCGAGTTTGTTACTGGTGCCGTTTCTCATACAGACAAACAACATCGTTATATTTCCTGTACCTGCTCTCCGGCCTTAAACGCCACATCCTCCAGTTTGACGGCCGACAGCCCTTCCTGCTCTCCAAGAGGCGACACCATCTGAGCTCCAGCTGCTGCCACTTCCTGCAGCACCGCCACCACCCAGGTCAGGTGTTTCCTGCAGTCTGAGAGCGTGTCGGACACCTGCAGGTCAAACGTGACGTTTACCGCAAGCAGATGACGAAAAAAACTAACATACTATATCTATGATTTATGATTATATCCGTTATTTCTGAACTGAAATCTGACTCTAAGCTTATGCGTTTATCCAAATCAGCAGCCAGGTGAACAGGTTCTAGTGGCCGTGGTTACCTTTTGTCCAAAGTTGAGAGCAGCTGGGATGCCTGGAGCGTCGGTTCCAGGCATCCTGCGGCGAATCTTCTTACAGAACTGTCGGATGTCGCTACAGGACGTCTCGAGATCCTTCAGCAGCACGGCTAGGTCGGCCTTCTCCTGACCCGCGTGCAGGAACACCCGCAGGCGGCCGACCTCCACCGCCATGCAGTCCAAGGCACTCTGGGTAAACTGCAGTCGGACACAGGCGATGAAGAGGTGGTGCTTGCACGGAAGATGATTGTATGTATTTCTAGAACCTGTTGGCGGCGCTGGTACTCACTCTGATGTGGTCAGCCAGCTGCATGGTGCAGTCCTCGCTCTGATCGGCCAGGTGGATGCTGTACAGGTGCTGAGGAGATAAATCCACACACAGGCTGAATAACGTTACTTTTCAACACTTGTTACACACCTGTTCAGGTGAGTCATGCCGTGACGACTCCAAAAAAACCAAAACAGGTGAGAGTTCTTTATACCAGACAAGTACGGATGGTTTAGCACCTTAAATTACAGCGTCTTAATGCATTTTTCCAGCATGACTTCTGATTTCTTCGTCTCTCTGTATCAATATTAAATACCTGGACTCTTCCTCTCCCCATGTGCTACCGCTGCTCAATTTGAACTTGTTTGCTCTTCCTCTGTTTATACTATGTTTTGATCCAAACCATCAAAAAAGTTTCTTACACAGTACGGTTTGATCTAGGCCTGCACCACCTCTTTTTGCCAAACCAGATTCCCGATGTTTGATCTGGAACTTGGTCCAATGGTGGTTTCCCACCTGGAATTTTTATTTGGCTGAAACTGAAAAGTCCATAAATCTGGACCACACAGCCTTTAGAAAATGCCTCCATGTGATGAACAACATCCAAGAGGTCCGTACCTTCTGAGCAGAGGAAGGGATCAGCCAGCCATTATTACAACTCATGTAAATAATTGTTTTTCTCCATGTTAATCCATTTAAAGAAAAGGCTGCTCAATTCATTATTATGTTAAACATCTCACCAAATCATGGTAGAGTTATGTTACACACATTTAACTTGCATGGCAAACTCAATTCAACTCTGGCAAAATCTGCCAGCTTCTCCCTGACTATCACCTACTCCATAATTCCTCCATAACACCTTCAAATCCCGCCTGAAAGCTCATCTTTTCAGACCCGCCTGCTGTGTGTGATCACTTTTGTTGACCTTTTACTTATTTGTAGCTTTTTAATGGCATATCCTTTTAATTATGTCCTAATATTTGTTGTCTTTATTGTTGTATCTGTAAGGTTCATTGCCCTGAATGGTGGCCATAAATAAAATGTATTACTATTTATTATTATAACAATCCCGGCTCGGTGTTTACAAACGTTGCAGTTTGGTTCAATGTAAACAACAACAAAAAGCAGCTGTTAAAGATTCAATGTTATTCTGATTTTATCTGGTAGCGGTTATAATGTTATGGCTGATCTGCGGGTATCTACGTTAGATTGGACTTCCGTATTCATTCATGAGAGTGTTTGCGTGTACCTGATAATATTTAATGGCCTTGGTGAGCGGCTCCACGTTGACCGTCTCGTCCAGCTGGTCTTTGTGCAGCAGGTCGATGAGGAAGTCCAGAGATCGCTCGTGGACGCTCATCTCTGGATACAAGCAGCCGATCCTCTTATAGACGTCCACGCTGCACTGAGCCAGAGCTCTGACACACACACACACACACACACACACACAGCAGGAGGGTTGGTAAACTCACCTGAACTGCATTTATATAATCTAGCAACAAACCGTATCCAGTCAAATGACAGAAAATAGGGATTTTGTCCCAGATTTGTTTTCGAAACCGGTAGATTCCTTAAAACCACCAAGGTCAGTTACCGACCGCGTATTTTGACTAAAAAATATCTGTCTATCTTTTTTGTTTGGTTTTATTTTGTTACTTGAATAAATTCTTTGATTTTTGTGATCTAAAATAACCTGCTCTAGCACACAGACACTATTCAAATGTAAAAAAAACACAATTAAAATAAAGAGTACAGTTTCTACAATACAATCCTGCTAACTCGTTGCTCCCCACACACACACATGGTTCTAACAGTAGAGCAGACGAGACCATTTTGCTGGTTTATGCTCGGACCGGTTCCTTGACACCTACTGTTCGTATTTATGCAGCGTGGCCTGCAGCAGACTGAGCGAGTAGACCAGACCGCCAGCGAAGCTAAGCTGCTCCCCGACGGCTCCCTTCAGACCCGTTCGCTCCGTACAGTTCTCATTCAGGTCAAACTTCTCCTGAGCCTGTTTGCTGATCAGCTCCGCCTGCAGACAAACACATTCACGTCATAACATAACGCAGCATCCTCTTCATCGACTGGAATTTGGATTGAAAAAAAAGAAAGAAAGAAGGTAAACCTTGCAGATGAGCCTGGGGATGAGCAGCAGCACCAGGATGCAGTCGTGGTCGCCGCCATGACGCAGGAAGGACTCTGGCATGAAGGAGGTGAGAAGAGAAACGTGTCTGTTGGCCTGACCCACCTCCATCTTCCTCAGCTCCATCTCGATGGCCTGGAAAACATGCACACATGCAGAGTTTCTGTCACACAGACCCACCATGAGGAAGACAACAGACCAGCTTAGATTCAAATGTTAGACTGCTGCAATGTGGAACAAATGATAATATTTGTTATTTTTACATGTCAGCTTTGACCTTAATATAGCTATCTAAAGAATATATGTCAAAGTCAAGGACTGCGTGCCGAAACAATTATTTCCGACCCGGCCCGTGAGACAATGTCTTATTTCTAGAATAAATGGGCCGTTGCTGCAGCACAAACACTACAAATCCCAGAATGCACTGCAATAATCGACATAATCTAAAGGATTGTTGTCACTCGATATGCTACTCGTGGTCGTAGACGATGACATCATTTTTATATTTGGAGACCAGCGTGGACCCTTTTGAACAGGGAGAGAGGTCCACAGCTAGATGCCACTAAATAAGACAACCTGCACCTTTAAACAAACATTCAACCAACATCTGTCACCGTCACACCACAGAGCTCCTCATATTTCTAAGGACTCTTGCCATCTCTGACCTTGGCGTAGGCCTTCGTCTCTGCAAACTTGATCTTGAAATCGAACATCTCTGCTGGCGGCTGCAGCTGCAGCTCTGCTGAGGCTTCCTGCTGGCTGGTCAGATCTCTGTTCACCTCCTGCAGGAGCAACACAGGAACCGTCTCGAGACAGAATCACCAGCGACCAAATGTGCTGAAGCTACAAGCCGACAGTACCTGCAGGTGGGCCGTGAGCTCGCGGTACTTTTTGATGGTCTGCTGGTAGTCGGCCACAGTCTCCTGCGCGGCTTCCACGCGTTTCTCAGCCTCGCGGACCCTCGCGCCGCCCAGATCCAACATCTCCCTCAGCTCCAGCTCCGTCTCCCTGGCGTTCTCCTGGAGCTCGTCATTCATCTCATTTATAGATTCCTGAAGGGTGGAGACACAAAAACCAGCAAAGTCAGCCTTTTACTGGAATCTTTTTATAACCACCACTAAAACAGTGAATAATAATTATTAATAACAATTAATAAAAAAAAAAATATCATTAAATAGTACAAATAATAAACGTGAGATTTCATCTGTAGTCTAGAGGGCACTGGAGTAAACCTACACTACACCGGATCTGTATTACCACTAACCAGCAGTGCTGGTGACTCATCATGTAGGGGGTGTGTCTGGCAGCTGCTGTCAGTCTGTCCGTAGACCAAAACATGAAGAATCGTTCCGTCACGATGGACTTCAGTTAAATCCATTCATCGTTTCCGAACCAAAATTCTTCACGCCATCTGCAGAATGGCGTCCTTTTCCAGCTTTGAAATATACAACGAGCGACCACAACATTAGAACCATGAACTGGTGTTAATGTTACGGTTGATGGATGTGCGTATCAGCGGTGAGAATTAGATTAAGTCGAGAGTTGAGGGTTAAGAGCAGAGCTTCTGGTGTCCCTGGAATTACTCAAGAAAGTAATGCAAACAAGAGCAATAAGTAGAGCTGAAAAAGAAACCGCCCCTGATTTCCTCTTATCGTTTAGAAATAAAGCAATGCTGTTTAGTAATAAAGTGAGGATTGATTGACAGCACACAGCGCGCCGCTGTCACTCTGGAGCACCGCCCTCAAAAAGTCAGAAATAAAACTAAACTAGACACAATCAACCTTTTTATGTTTCTGTTTTGTATTGATTTCATCTCTTCATAATCACATTTGAAAATAAAAATCAAACAATCTTTTAAAAATGTCTCTCATTCCCCTTTGACCATAAACATTTTTCAATGTTTTTTTTATTTCAAAAGGAAAAATCCAATTACCGCTAATTTTTCCTTTTAACAATATCCATTTCTGCAATAAAAATCAATTAACCAAGAGACACACCTCATTAAATAAATAACCCTCCTCCAGATTCATGGCGGGCTATAATAAAGTTTTTTCTCCAGGCAGCAGCAAAAATCACATCAGCATCCTTTCTATCCTTATCTTATTATATTTGTATGATGTAAGATTAATAATAAATTATTATTAAAATTCCTGCAGTTACCACAGCCACCAGCGGGGGCACCGCTCACACACTTTAGTGACTGTGGTTTGTATCAGTTATGGAATGAATCAGCAGAGATGTGTGGCACCGTTCTCTGACCTCTGACCTCAGGCCTCTAAACACACAGAGGCGATTAAACGGATCGTTTCCACTCACCAGATCAATCACCGTCTCTCTCAGCTCCCTGACCTTCTCCTCCAGGTCCAGGTTCCTCTCGGTCAGCATCTCCACCATCTCCTCCGCCCCCAGGGCTGCGTCCACCTGTCATGTAGGTATTTCATGTATTATTTTGTCCACTCGAATCATCTAACATCAAACTAATCTCTAAAAGTCGACGCGTGTCCGTCTGGATGAAACCCTCAAACGCTGACCTGCTCCTTCAGCTCGTCCACCATCTTCTCCGACGCCGTCAGCTCCTCCTGCAGTTTCTCTTTCTGGCTCCTCAGGGTGTCCAGCTCCACGTTCTTCTTCTCCATCTGCTTCTGCAACTTGACGTGCTCCTGCTTCTCTGACGCCGACAGGTCACGCATCCTGAAGAACGGATTAAACACCTGGTCAAGATCTGGATCACGAACTTTGAGGGGACGTTGTTCTTATTCACGGCGTCCCTTTAATAACTTGACAGCAGCTCGTGAAGAAGAAACCGCAGCTGCCAGATTGGATCACGACTGGATCTGTGAACACCCGACAGCACAGAATATTCTGGGCTGATCATCGATGAAGACCAGAGCCTTCAACGCGTCATCCGGATGTCTCCAAAATTCATGAATTGTGGGACAGTAAAAAGCCCAGGAAAGCAAATTTGTTGGTAAAAAAAAATTACTACAAAACTTTAATTTCATTACACAACAGTTTTGAATCAGTACTTATTAAATGATCGTGACCTACTTCACCGTTTCAAGGTTCCATGTAAGGAGGAGTGGACTTAACTACCTGACCAGGGCTTCTTTCAGTCGGGCGTTCTGCTCCTCCAGCTGCTTGACATGGTAACTGGAAGCGGCACCATCTGAACCTGTGAGGAGGAGAAAACATGTTTAATGAAGAATATCCATGAACTTGACAGGATACATTTGTGAAATCAACTAGGAAGAACTTTCAATTCTAATTTATGCCACAATATGACAAAAGAATCCCTGAAATCTATGACTAAGTGAAACTGCATCAACACGCTGCACCCGAAGGTCACTGACGATCGGTTCTGCCCCGTTTCCAAATATCTAAGCCCATTTGGGCCAACACATTTATGTTCCCATCCTGGTCTACAGTGAGAAAACAAACTTTTTAAAATGATATGATAAGATTATTTTATTCCATCTTGATGAATGAAGTATATAAAGTACAATATTCTAGAACAAATAGTAAATTTCTCCTATAATTGACCTTTGACCTCTGACCGCAGAAACACGATTAGAGGATCTCCTACTTCTACACCCGTAACCACAGCTAGTTAGATTACAAAAAACATGATAGTAAGAAGTAAATCTACTCAACAATATCACATGACGGGTGTTTATTTGAACATGCTTACAGCTGGATATTTAAAATATGTTTAAACAAATATGAAAAATAAAGGATAGATCTGGAGTCGATCGACATGCACCAAATTTAGACTAAATTAGACCAACAGTTGAGAAATGATGGCTTGAAAACTGGTTTTGGGAGATAATGCCCCTCCTAGTGGTGGACATATGCAACTGACTTTCACCAAAATGAATCCAGTTCTTCATCACACTAAGGTCTGTGTGAGTATTTGAAAAGGATCCATGAAACAGTTTTTGAGTCATCGCTGTAACAGGAGGGATCTGCGGCGGACCTGGCGGCGATGATAAATCCATAATATCCACTTTTGGGATATGTGATTATGTATGAATCGATGCCGTCACGTCTGCAGCAAGAGGTGACATCAGCATCTAATAATTACGCACCTTTCTCCTCGATCTCGTGTTTGAGGATCTCCAGGTCCATGGTGAGCTCGTCCACTCTCTCCTTGAGGGAGTCGATCTCCAGCTGCAGAGACTCCGCCCTCTCCTCAGCCATCTCCTTATCCAGCGTGGCCATCTCAATCGCGTCCGCGGTGTCGGACATCTCCTCCATGTAACGCTCCTTCGCTTCCAGAGCCTCTTTAGCGTCCTGCATACAGAAACATCCAGCGGTCACAGAAGTAATGTTACAGATAAAACGTTATTGGTTTTTATCTCATTTTAGAGGAAATACTGACATCCCACCACCGACAACAGTCAATGTTTGGATGAAGAGAGAGAGAGAGAGAGAGAGAGAGAGAGAGAGAGACTTCAGGTATAAACCAACAATCAGAGAAGAGATCTGTGGGACAAATGACTCAAACTGGGCAGAGAGGTTGTTTTTGTTTGTGCATGTCTGTAACAGGAAACACTGAAATATATATATTTTTAGCACTTAATAGATTTTTGTTTGCTCAGGTTAAGAAAATTCTTTGTTAGAGAATATTTTCTCTTCCCAGAAGTTGTTCAGAAATGAGGCACAACTATGAATTCATTATTATTATTATTATTATTAGATGACATTTAGTTTTTTTACGGACAGAATTAGACGTGAACCGTGAAATAACTGTTTTCTTAATGTAGGGCTAATAATAAATGTTGACCCCTGAGGTCTGTGACGCTTCTCTACTCAAACCAAAATCCATTTGAACTTAAACGTGTCTGAATGCTTTTCATGGGAAATATTGATGAAAGCAATTCATTTCATGAAATGAATTTGAAAGCGGGACAGCCCTGGTAAAAACACAACGTCAATTATTTATGTTTTTACCACTTTGAAAGGGTCTTTAAAGACTGGTTAGAGCAGGTTACGTCACTGATAGCTACGTCTAGAAGTTTACACTGTTCATCCATCTGCTTCATCTTGATTTGACGTCATCTTCATCTCTATCACGCTCATTTTGACAAGAGTTTACTCTTCATCACCCCTTCTCTTACCCTCTTGGCCTCTTTGAGTTGTTTCTGCAGCTCGGCCTGTTGCTCCTGCATCTTGTTCTTCCACTCCTGCAGCTGCTCCAGCTGGATCTTGTGCTTCTCCAGCTCCTTCAGCTTGGCCTTGTCCTCGGTGCGCTTCATCTTCAGCGTCTCCAGCTTCTCCTCCAGGTCCTTCACCTGCCCGTGGAGAGCCTCCTCCTCCTGGATGCAGCACATATCGGAGGAGACAGAAGCGTCATGCTTAAGATATAAGATTGGTGAAGAGGACGGATGGGAAGAAATGGAGAGGTTTTAAAGGAGCAGTTCACGCGGAAATTAAGATTCAGACTCACGCTCATGTTTCCCGTGGCAACATGTGTGCGTGGTTCAGTCCAGAGAATATTTCTGACGCAGCATTGGGAAACAGTGTGACACCATTCTTACAAACACCTTGAAGTATTCATATATATATATATATATATATATATATATGGATTTATTGATGTTTATATCGCTGTCTATGTTAGTATTTTACTTTACTATTATTATTTCATATTTGAGTTTTTCTTATATTGTATTATATTACATATATATAACTATGTAGTATATATAAAGACACAAAAGGCTTCAACCTTCTATTACTCTATTACTTCAGTTTTCCATTCTCCTGCCTGATCGGCGTACGTCCATGATCCTTCAGTAAACGATAAACGCCATCAGTCAGTGGAAAAACAATGATCCGACAGGACTTGAATCGTTTTAAGTCTTCAGAGGAAGCGTTAACTCCAGTAGCCATGCAGTCACTCCGCCTGATTCTCATTCGTCCACATCAGGGTAATCCTTCAAAGACGGACCCCGGACAACCGGACTTCTGTTAAAGGCTGAGGACGTTTCATCTCTCATCCAAGATGCTTCCTCAGCTCTAACGGACTGGAGCGGAGGGGAAACATCTTCAACGAAGTCCAGCTGCTTCAGATTCCTCTTCGAAGAATAACTCATGCTCGTTAGGAAGAACTCACATTTAATCAAATCACTTTTAGTTGATATGATTAACTGAATGAATCTGAGAATCATTAATCACATCGGATAATAATAATAATAATATATGATAGCTCAAAGGAAATAAGGGAACGACTGATCGTCGCAGTTTAAGACAGGAGATCCAACATCAGGATAACCCCCAAAAAGGTTCTGGTTCTGGAGGTAGTGGCCACAGTGCTTTCTCTCTCCTCGTCCTTCCCATCTGATTTTTTTCTAGTTTTGAATTATGATGATGTGGTACCAGCAGCCCATTCAGGTTCACCAGCTCCTCCAGACTCAATAGCCTGGAGGAGATACCAGGAGACGGACCGTTACACGAACAGGGATGGACAGAAACGTAGAAGGACAACAACCCAGCAGCAGGACCGGTATCAGCTGGTTTGTGCATGGTCTAACTGGATGAGCACTGCCAGAACTGGACAGAATGACCTTCATTGTGCTACTTGTGCTCCTTCAGGGTGACACTAGGGCCCGACATCCACAAGTGGGTCCTCTGCTCACAGCAAGAAAAAACCCTACAGCTCAATTGATTTTAAACAGGAACACCAGAATGGGCAGATTCCCCATCGGTACCCGGTTCTCCTCCTCACAGTTACCCTGACTGCTGTTAGGTACCGGGATTAAACCCCTTGTCCCACTGTCAGACTTTATGCGGGTACATTTGGTCCAGGGTTCCTCTGGGTGCAGGATAATGCCTGGACTAAGGAGGACAGAGTGTGTAGGCATTTCCTGGAGGATGAAGGCATGGAGTGGTCCTCACAATCTGCAGACTTTTATCTAACTGAGACCCTCTGGGACATATGTATCAATTATTGGTACAGATCTGATGTTTGAATTAAGCATTCCCTTAATTCTTTTCAACAGTGTATACAAATATACCTTTTTAGAAATTTGACCCTTGACAATGAGCTGATGACAAGATTTCCACATGTCATTAAAATATTTAAAGTCCGTGTTAAGAGCACAGCATGTATATGCTTACGCATGCACACACACACACACACACCATCACAAACCCAGTGACAGCAGGACCACCCTGCAGTCTATATCTGTCTACAGAGATCCTGCCTGTTGACAGAGTCTCACACACCAATTAAAGACTAGATATCACGCCTCCGAGGGGAAAAACTATATGCGGTACCAAGTGCAAAAACATCACGTCAATCCACAACACTGCACCTGTGTTTCCATGGAAACGTCCTCCTGAGGGGATAAAGAACGACTGATTAGGACCTCAGACATTAAGAACCAGATGGCTGTCTGCTTCTACCAAACGCTGAAACAAAGAACGATGATGTGTAAACTCAAATGTTACTGAATTCCGTCGGAGGGTTGTCGAGCGGATGTGTTAAGACCACGCCCCCCTGAATGTGAGCCGCATGAATCACCAAAGTTCAAATCTGCCTTAAATTGTATAAATATGCATAATTAAAGAAACCTGTATGAATCTGTGCAGTTTTGAGGAGACTACTCCCCCTCAGGGCAACGGACAGGGTAACTCTTTATGCCCCCAGTGGTCGGGGTATAAAAACTACCAAACTGCATTAATGACCGGTTCCGGCTGGACGAGACCCTACCGGACCGGATCACTATCAGCCCTGTTGGATTTCATCCTCACTTCGATAGAACATCTTCAGAAGCAGGAAGTTGGCTGCCTGGTCTCACCAGTAGCACACTATGCCCAAATTAAAAGAAATTCCAGAGTTGATGAAGAAGAAGGTGGTTGAAATCCATCAGTCGGAGGCGGGTTCTAAAGCTATTTCTAAGGCTCTGGGACGCCGCTGATCCACATTAGCAGTGTGACGTTGTGGAGAGGCTTTGCTGTTTCAGGACCAGTGGAACTTTAATTATAATAATAATAATAATAATAATAATAAAACATTTAATTTATAATTATGCTCTCTTCAAGATAAATCAGAAGAAGTAGGTTAGGTCCAACAAATCCATAATTGATATTCAGATTGTGCTTCAACAGCGACACCTGCCAAAAGAAGGTCTGTGTGAAGTGGAGCGCAGATCTGTATCTACTAGATCTACTCAACGTATTTCGTAACACGAAAACTTAATATGTGCAAACGATCAACATTTGGAATGATGGTTAAAGTGGAGACTGACCTTGCTGGGGACGGGGGCCGGAGGGTTTCCAGGGGAGTGGAGGGTAGGGATGACCGGAGCAGCCAGAGGAGTCTGGGCCGGCGTGCTGGGCTCGCTGCTGCTTATCTCCCCAGCAGAGGCCGAGGCCGAGCCAGACGGCGCCCCCTTCCCAGCCCCGCCGGCAGGTCGGCCGGGCTGCTGAAGAAACCACAAGGAAAAGATCGTGTTTACCAAACAATCAGACGAAGTGTGACTGTCTGATGGTGGCCATGATGGAGTCCGTCATGAACGCAAGGCTTTGACCGGGTTCATATCAAGAGTGAGTTTAAGCAGTAATTCTGATCGTCTGTGAGCAGAAAGGTTCTGATGTCTCTCCGACCTACAAGTCCCACTATCCTTCTTCATGTCTGAAGGTTCAGTCCAAAACATTCTTCATCTTCTTTTTGTTACATCCACCGAGGAGGCCAACTGTTTTCACCTGACGGCTTGTTTGATTGTCTGTCTGTCAGAGAAGATTTAAACCAGAACTATTTGGTGGAAGGGGTCGGTATAGAATGGCCCGGTTGAACTTCGGAGTGGATCCAGACGAGGCTTTGGATTCCTATTTTTTCCACTTTGCTGAATAGTTCAAGGCTTATTACCAATTAGACAAAACCTGATGGCTTTCCATGAAACTGGCCGGAGAGGTTCGGACAGAACCATCCCACTTTGGACTGGGTCTGGAATCACTCCCTCAAACACTGTTAGAGCCATTCTTCAGCATTTTTATCAATTACAGAGAAACGTCTTGACAAGGTTCCTTAAAAACCTGGGTCAATTGAATTTGGGTTAGGCTTTAATTTAATCAATCTAATGCGGTTCGTTTGGGTTTTACCGCTAAATGAGAATGTAACTCAAGCTAATGGTACGTTTCTAATCGCAGCAGGAAATGATTTGACATTATGTTTACACCGGAAACAGAGAAAACTGGTTCTACGGGCCACAATCATGGAGTCTGAACCTCCATTACAACGCCTTATCCTAATGCAAACTAGCTTTGGTGCAGACTAACATCTGGATTCTAATCTAAAATGGTTCAGTTTTGGTTCAATCTTTCACAGATTTAACAATTTTAAGATTCACAAGTTGTTTTTACATATTCAAAATTGTTTAGTCATATTAGGAAAATAGACAAAATTCTGCCAAGGCTGCTCACTTTTGATCTTTGGGCCATACACTCTACCTCTCCAATAAATATAATCTAACTGTTCATAGCGTTTGGAGTATTCTTGTTAACAGACAGACAAACTGTGTGAAAAAGCAGAAACTTCTTGGTGGAGGTAATTATTCACTGTTTTTTAATCGTATTTGCAAATTCTTCAAAGGACCTTCATGATGGCCACAGACTTAATTTAGAATAAAATAGAATAGAATAGAACAAACTGGATTAATCCCCGCAAGGAAATGTAGCGTAACAGCGACTCAAACATTTATGAAGTGAGAGCCCTAGATAGAAAAATAGAATGAAAGAGAAAATAGTAGAAAAATAATAAAAATAAGATAGCAAAAAAAATTATTCACAAGCTGAAACAAGATAAAAAAAAGGATTGGAATGAATAAAAAGCAACATTAACGACCTGAGACAACATTAGACAGTTGAAAAATAGAAAACAAAATGTTTAATAGATGAGAACGGAATAATTTGTGTCTCAATGAACCAAAAAAGAGCCAAAGAAATAGAGAAATGTTACTGCATTTTAAGTTTGGTTCTTTCTCGAAGCATGAGTGTGTGCAAAGACGCCTTGGCCGGCCGGCCAGCCGCACACACACACACACACACACACGCACGCACACACCCACACTACTGCACAAAGCGAAAGCCCCATCACACAAAATGATAAAAATGGACGGCGATGTTTGAAATCGGGCTCACCTTGGGCCGTCTGGCCATGGTCTGAGGAGCAGAGGGGGGAGGAAAAAGAGGAGGTAGGAAAGGGTCAAAGGGCAAAAAGAGGTTGAGAAGAGGGAAGGAAATAAACATCCGGGGTTAGTGATCGAGGCTGAAGTTCATATTTAAGAGGAAATCACAGTCAAAGGGATAAAATGGATGGATGAGCGCTTTATGACGGGGAACAGCGACACGTCCCCGACAACAAAAGCCTCTGAGAATAAATCCATTATCACGAACCGCCACAACAAATCTGAGCCGCCATTGTTATCGTCTGAGCATCCTTCCCTCCCATCCTCATGAGCCCGATCCTCAGTGACAACACGGGGACTGGTGAGGCCTAAGTGACACCATTGTGTCCCAGCGAACACAGCGGAGCCTCATCCTGGCCCGGTCCTGCTGAGTGGAGCTGGTTACCCTGCTACACCGGTGCTGGACCCACCTCAGCTCAGCCCTCCCTATACAAGAATCTACGGCGGCCTGGAGTGTCACACTGATGTACTCCTATAAGATAACGAAGGTGGTAGAGTTGACAGTCCAATCCCGACCCAGGGTGGAGAAAGCGCTCGGTCCACACTCCTGCAGAACGGTGGAGTTTGGTTCCACTTATCCTGCAACCAAACTCCATAAATGATCTCGTCCTTCTCCACTTCTAAAACACAACAACAGACTTTGTAACCTCGTGTAAATCGAGACGCGATGTCAATGAATACGACCTGGAGTTTCTGTGTATTTATTTTTGAAAGCATCCGGACAAATTCATTTTGAAATCTGACCGGATGCTCTGTGTCATTTCTGCGTTTGACTTCCTGTCTGGTTCAATGTTCTCCGTTGAAATTGACACGTGTTCCGTCAATAATAAGCCGCGACGCAGCCGAAACGCGACCCTTCCAGTGGAATCAAGACTCAAGTCGGATGCGGCGCACTGTTGCGGATAAAATGTGGGCACATCCGAAAAGAGGATCTTCCCACACTGCATGGCCATCCCTTTGAAGTAGTTAACTTATTAATTATCCATTTCTTCTTCTTTGTTGTTAGGTCCTCATTTTCTTTTAAACACTTCAACCTAGAGTCAGAGTTTAGGTCGTCTGTTTCAGACTACACTTTGATGATAAGATCTCTCTCCTCACTCACCAGTGCATCCATGGTAACGCACCCCCTACCTAAAAGAACTACTCACCCCACTGACCTCGACACGATCCCTCCGCTCTACCCACTCATACCGCCTCCTCCTTCCCCGGACTAGCCTCAGCACCAAGGGTGATCGGGCCTTCGTTTCACCTGCCCCTCGTCTGTGGAATGCCCTCCCTGACCATCTGAGGGCTCCACAGACGACTGACACATTTAAAAAAGGACTTTAAACTTTCCTTTTTAGCAGAACCTATAACTTTATAAATTAACATTGCTGCTTTTTGGTCAGGCTTTTATATAGTTATTATTATATTTTTTATTGATGCTTTTATCTGCTTTAACTTTGTAGCACTTTGAGATTTGATCCAAATGTAAAGTGCATTATAAATTAAATGTATTATTATTATTATTATTATTACACAACATGCCGGACTCCTTGGAAGGGAACCTAATCCCTCTAGAGATGTAAAGGACTTCTTCAAAGCTGACTGCAAAAATATATTCTTATTTTAAGAATATAAGAAAAACATAGTTAAGGAGATAATATTCCAGAGATAATAATAATAATAATAATAACTTAGTTTATACAGCACCTTTCATACAAGAAATGCGGCCAAAGGTGCTTTACATACAGTCTAAAAACATTTTTGAAGGTCAAAGGTCACATGTTCAAACATAATTCAAAATGAATTCCAACAAAGTTTATAAAAAGCCAATTATATTAAAATCATATTAAAAAAAATAGGAAAAATAAAAGACCTAGAATGCTACAAAAAAAAAAGAGAGAGTATTTAAAAAGAAATCCAGGAGAACGGCCAAGAGAGAGTTATCTTCTCTGATATCTAGTGGAAACCTGTTCAATCTATATCAAATATTCGTCTGTTAGGAACCTCTAATGAACCTGCAGCAGAGGATCTCGGGGTTCTAGAGGGAACACGGTTTAGCAGAGAGGCAGCTATGTAACTTAAAGCTTTGTAAGTGAGGAGGAGGAGCTTAAAGTCAATCCTGTGTGTCACAGGTAACCGGTGCAGAGAAGCTAAAACTGGACTGACGTGTTCTCTCCTCTCTGTTCTGGTTAGCGGCCGAGCTGCAGAGTTCTGGATGGTCTGGAGCTTCTCTATTGTTTTCTTTGGGAGATCAATCAAAAGTGCATTACAGTAATCTACTCGGCCCAACGTGAAGGCATGAATCGACTCTTCGGCATGGGTCTGATTTATAAATGGCCGCATCTTGGCGATGTTTGGAAAGTGGAAAAATTTGGAAAAATAGGGCCTTGAAACTCAGATCTGACTCTAAAATTACACCTTGACTGATTCTCTCTGATTCTATCCAAGGAGTCAGCTGACCCAGATTATTCTCTAAAAACAGTTCTCTTACTTTTCGGCAAACCAAAAGTATTTCTGTTTTGTCTTCATTTAGTTTTAGGAAGTTCTGTTCATCCATCATTTACTGCAGACGGACATTTACTGATGGGGAATTATCATCATTTGGCTCAGTAGCGATGTATAGCTGTGTATCATCAACAAAAACACTGTTCTCTCTGATGATGTCACCCAGTGGCAGCATGTAAAGAGATACACCTAGGTTTTACAGACTGCACCTTTAAAGGACAAAAAAAAAATAAAATAAAAAAAAAAAGGTCCAACATTTATATTGACAATTAAAAATGTACTTTGTAGTTTTCGTTGGATTTAACTTACATCCTAAGTTTGTATGGTTTCTGTGCAGCAAGACTATTCGGTAAATCCACAGTATAATCGATATTTTCACCGCGTCACTTTCATTATTAATTTTTCCATGTTTTCAAGTGATAAAATCAAAACCAGTTTGATTGAAATTCATTTTTGAGTTCACATGAGTCACACTCATGAGTTTCAGAGCTTCCTTTAGTCTATGAAATGACATAAAGTAGTTTACCACCTTAACATCTTCAAATATTTTTCTAAGGTTTGTAAAATCTGATTAAAAATTTTTTTTTTTAATTCTCATATTTTGAGAAATGATTGACTTAAAATGAATTTGTAGCTTAAATGATCACTATGGTTATCACTAAATATTGGTAATGGATAATATTATGAGTTATTTATTACATCAGTCATATGACGGTTGTCATCAGTTTCCAATGATTAGTTGGTTGGTTGGTTTTGTGGGAAAATGAGAAAAATCGGTGATTTTCTTCCTTTACGATTGTCTTTTATAGGAAACTTTTCTAATATAACAAAAAGAGATTTCCAAGAATCTTTAAAGGAGGTTTGAAGAAACACTTGATTGTTTGTCTAGACAGAGGTATGCGCTCTACTGAGTGACAATGTAGGAAGATTACCAATAAATATTTATAAAGACTTGATATTCCAAATAAGTACTGGAGCATCATCACCAGTAAATTATTCAGGGTTTCTGCAGGAATCACCAACTTGGAGGTAAGACATTTTAAAGGCCTTATTTTAAGACAATAATACATTTAATTGAATGTCTGTTTCATGTCAAAACAAGCAAAAAAAGGTCATTATATGAGGACAGGTCGTCATGCTAGTAAAAAGTTAATTGACAGAAAAAAAGAAGACATTTCAAGTGCAATGAATGCGATTAAATGAGCAAGGTAGCATTAAATGAACCGTTAACTGACGCTTCTGAGAGAATTTAAGAGTTTTCCAGTAATAGCTCAACAAATTATAGACCTTTCAGGGTCTGAAACTCAGATAATCAAATTTGAGACATCTTCAAAACTTTTAACGAACGATTAGAATATTTAACTTCAAATGAACTCCTTGAACACCAGCCGCCAAATCACATTGCTCGGTACTGAGACAGTGTGAGAAGGTTCTGAGGGATTTATAGAAGAACATCGAGGATTGAAGGGCCTGATTCGGCACATTTCCCCCCACTTACACCAGATCTGAGATTCTTTACTCAGCTTCAGGTTTGATTTCTGCAAAGACATCTCTAACCTACACCCACTTCTGTCGTTTCACACTTTCAGCTCGGGCGAGGCCATCGCTTCAGGCTAGCTATCGTTCCAAATTGGATTAGTTCTGGCCGACTCAGCAGAACTTAGCCCGAGCTAACAGCTGGGCCAAAGAAGAGCCGACAGCTCGTTTAAGCCGTTGTGTTGTGCCGCTGCACAAACCAGAACCTGCTGTGCTGAACTCACGTCAGCCTGTTTTGCTACCTCGATTCTCCCCTGACAACAGAAACCGTTGACCTATGGGCGAAGTTGAAGGCATGACTGAGCAAATAAAGGACGGAGCAGAGAAATACGACTGGACTCTGCTGACATCAAATATCTGCACACACTTAAAGCCGTGACATACTTCCCAAAAAAAAAATCAATAAATAGGGAAAAATAAACAGCATGACCAAACTGCTGTAGTTCAGCAGCGGGAATATTCCTAGGAATAAAAGGGACATTCCCCCCAAAATAAAACGGGTTGAAAGTTCCCAGCAGCTCCCCCAACAAGACAGATACAGGATGACAACAGTGACGGCAACGTCTCAACAGGTGAGGAGGATCATATAGAGTTGGGTACCTTACGTGGTGCAGGAGTCTGTCTCATCATATTTGCAAGAGAAGAAGACACACACACACACACAAAGAAGAGTCACCAAGAAACACACACACACACACACACAGAGAGGAAGGTGATAAAACAGGTTAAGAGGCTGAATCCACGGAGAGCGGGTTTAGGACAGACAGGCGTACAGCTGGAGCAGAAAAGACAGGCAGCCACTCAAGCGAGGAAGCTGCAGTGGTGCAAATGGACGCAGTGATCCCCCCCCCACCCCCTCTTCCCAGCCTCTGTGCGCTGCTTCCTCCTGCTATGGTCCTCCTTTATGTCCTCCTTCTCTCATGATCTATTTGCCGGAGCCTTCAGACGGCGTTTCGTTTCCCTTCCTGCTCCGACATCTTGCTGCCGCCAGCCTCTGACCGCTGCTGCTCACAGGCGATGCCTCACCTCGCCTAGTCTTCCTCCCCTCTGTCTCATCCCCCGCCCCACCACTCTTTCTTTATTGTGATTTGTCAGCTGCGCCGAATCCCCACTCCAGCATTACATCACAGTGCACCCTCCGCTCACTCCTTCATCCCCAGGCTCGCTGATGCTCAGCCACTCGTCACCACATCAACCACAGACAGAGCGAGGATGGGCGGGACTGTGTGTGTGTGTGTGTGTGTGTGTGTGTGTGTGTGTGCGCGCGCGCAAGGGAGTCAGCGGGGACAGACACGATAAGAGACACAGGAGGGCGGGGCTGCAAATGGAGGAGAGTGGGGTAAATGAGGAGCGATGCAGATGCAAGCCTCTATTGTCTCCTAGCAACCCTCAATGATCCTCAATCCCTCCAATGGGATCGTCCAGAACAAAAGAGGGTCAGGAGGAGGAAATACTGGCTGAAAAGTTAAAGAGATTCATGGTATAGATTTATTCTATATTTGTTGTCCCTTCCAAATGGAAAAACACACAGGGGGACATGAAGTCATCAGAACTAATTCTTTTGAACACATTTTGAAGGATTTCTGCCTCGTCTTCTTTCTTCTTTTTAAACTAATACAAGTATTTAAACTCATTTGTGTCTCGCTGGTGAAACAATTTAACACTAGGGGAGTTCTGATTCTCTATAAGTTTTCTGACACCTCCTGATTAAACCCAAGAAGTCGGAGGGATTCAAGGTCGGTATTCAGACGTTGCCCTACCGCTCCTCTGGAGGTTTCTGTCCGCCCTTCACCTGAGTTCACCTGAGGACACCTGTGTAACAGTTTGAAATGTGTGCCATCAAAGTCAAACTCCCCCACAGGAAAGATGGTCTTTTTAGAAAACTCGGCGGTCTGTGTTGCTGAAAGAACGCACTGAACCAATTCTGACCGATAAACGTTCTAGCTGTCGGCTCATGAACTACAAGTTGGGGGGTGTTTCGGTTTTGGCTGTTTCATTTTGAAACATTAGACAATAAACTATCTCGTAAACAAGAAGACTAAAATATGTCTCCGATTACATTCTCGGGGAAAACCAGGCAATCGGTGGATTACGGTTCACATGCGATCGGAACGGTGGATCTTTCCTAGGATTCGTTTCAAGGTCTCACTATGGGAGAACCTCATCCCTCATGCTACTCAGAGATCTGGGGTTACGAAGGCAACTTTTCAGGGTTTTTTTTACAGATCGATGCTACGTTCAACCCAGTGCCAGTCTTAATGCTCTATTACGATTTTTTATTTTGGATCTGATTATTGGGGGGGGGGAGCTTACTTCAGTACTCTAAAACCGTGTCCCATATTAAGACTTGAGTATGAGCAGTTAACGTCTGAACACTTTCGTTTGTCGTAAAAGTTGTTGGAAGTGATGTTTATAGTATTTGTGAAAAAAACTGCACCGGCTCAGACTGTGGTGGCGTTGCAAAAAAATCCAACCCGCGTCGGATTTTCGACCGCATATTAAAGTGGCCCAAACGGGAACTAGGGAAAGATCAAATTCCATGTGGTTGGTTCTGTTCACGCTGCCATGAGAAAGTCACAGAAGAGCAAAAAAATCCATCCTGGGCCAGATTTGTCCTGTAGTGTGTAATATACTTTGACATATTATGGACATCTAAATAACTCATGCAACAGAATGAGGCTTAGGTCATAGAATATACAAATAAGATTCTAATGAGAGAGACGTGGACAGAACCTCAGAGTCCGGTCTGCTGAGGCAGAAGGTTTGTGCTGTATCCATTACAGATCAGCGGAGGGGAAGGTGTCCTGTTAAAATATTTAACATCTTTTTCTGAACTCCTCTGGCTTTCTCCCACCACACGGACTAAGTGCTGCCCCGGGAGGCTGACGTGACGGGAGTGAGACAGAAAAGATGATGGGATGGGTGGAGTCTCTGGTTTCCCAGAACCACAGTTCTGTGACCTCTAGCAAAGAGGATAGTATTTCTGTCCGGAGATTTAAGGCGGCATGAACGTACGCTGTCAGCTCCTACATCCCAGCGTCAGCAGTTATAACAGTTATTTTAATGCTCCACCTTTCTTCCAACCCTAACCTTTGTTCATGACCTCTGTGGAGTGACTGAAAGAATGAGGTGGAGGATACAAGCAGCTGAAATGAGCCTCCTTTTCAGGGTGGCCGGACTCTGTCGTGAAAATAATGAGAAGCTCAGACATCTCGGAGTAGAGCCGCCGCTCAGTCGTGTCTAAAGGATCCAGTTGAGGTAGTTTGGGCATCTGCCTCCTTCTGGAGGTTAGTCAGGCACATCAAACTGGTAGGAGACCTCCAGGTAGACCCAGAACTCGCTTGAGGGACTATATACGTATCTCACCTGGCCTTGGAACGCCATGGTATCGCCCAGAATGAGCTGGAGAGTGTTGCTGGTGAGAGGGATGTCTTGAAATCCCTTCTTAATCAACTGCCACCACAACCCGACCCCGTATAAGCGGCATAAAATGGATGGATGGATTGATGGATGGAGGGAATGCTGGATCTTTGGCAGTTTCTTTAATAGCTTTTAGAAATTGTACATAATAATAAAAAAAGTTCATTTTCATAAAACATTGTGGAGGGGGAGGGCATCAGCCATGAAAAAATCCTTTCAATGCGATGTAGATCTAAATAGACCGTCAGATCCAGGAATCTCTCCAGAAGTCTTGTTCACAAACTACTCATTATTTTTCAGGACATAATCCTTAATCATGATGTTAAACAAAATAGCAGACTGGAGATGTGAACTTTACTCAGAGCCATTCTACACTGACTTTTCTTTAGTGACCCAAACCTGCTTTAAACCATTGGTTTCCTGTTTCTATCAAACCTTAAAGGTGCAGTGTGTAAAATGTAGGGGTATCTCTTGGAATAAATGGAATTTAGTATTTTATTATTATTATTATTACTACTACTACTACTATTATTATGTTATTATTATTATTAACATTATCATTATGTTCATATTCATAATTATGTTTTTAGGGTATAATCTGCTGAAAATAAGCGCTGCTTTTCCAATAATTGCTGAGAAAAAGAAAGGGGAATAAGTAAATGACGATTTATCACGGATATTATGTTATGGTCATCGCTGCCGCCGCAGGTCCTTCATGTTAACTCCAAAAACTTTTTCATGGATCCTTTTCAAATGTTATACCCACAAAGGCCTTAAAACGAGGAAGAATTGGATTGATTTTGGGAAAGGGCATTGTTGGTTCTGACACTAGGGGGGAGCTCTACCTCAAAACGTTTCTCAACCAGTGGTCCAAT
The DNA here is from genome assembly GCA_009660295.1 of Lophius piscatorius. Classification (NCBI taxonomy): domain Eukaryota; kingdom Metazoa; phylum Chordata; class Actinopteri; order Lophiiformes; family Lophiidae; genus Lophius; species Lophius piscatorius. The sequence continues at coordinate 35,973 of VRLP01003107.1, forward strand.
TTAGTCCAGAATCGGCTCGAGGAGTTCTATCCAGAATATGTCATATTTTACAATAATAATTCCTATCTTACTCACTAGAGGGAGTTTTATTTAAAACAGAAAACACTCTTTCTTTTATCTGAGCTTTTTTTGGTCAGGGGCTCGTATAAGTCCGTGTACATGGGGATTGGGTTATACTCTTGCTGTTGAGACAATTAATTAATATATATATATATATATATATATATATATATATTATATATCTTTTTTTTTATTACTCGCATTTCAATGAATCTCTGATACCCACAGGTTTTGAAACTCATTGGTTCCACATTCCCTTTAAGATCCAGCAAACAAAACGCAGCATGTTTAAGACTCCTGGCTGAGACTAAACTGGAATAACTCCTGAAGCAGATGCAGAGGAGGAGAGGATAAAGGAGAAGGGAGCTGACATGAAATCCATTCTCTGCAGGCAGAACAGGTCACCTTCCGTCACCATCTGACATTTTGGAGACAGTGCAGCAGAGGAACGCCTGCAAGTATGACTCACCAAAGGGTGGCGTTTAAAGAGCCCCGACCGTCATGGAAAACCAACGGAAGTGTTCAAAGTAAAATATGTCCCATTATATTGGTTCATTATTCTCACATAGCTTCTTCTTCCATGTATTTAGTTTTTTTAAATGTTGCTGTTGTTATTGAATGACGTTCTTTAATGCCACACTTAATAAATCCACATGCTGTCATTTACGACATACGCAGAGATTACATTCTTTCAGTGATGCCTGATGGGATGTATGCTAACACTTTTAGCTCTGCAGTAAAGGCTAGGACTTGAAATAATGACGTTTGAATGGACTGACTTAACGCCGGCTCTAGAGAAGGATTTCCGTGTCTTTGATCCACGTTGCTGGATAACTATTTTTTGTTTCGACAAATGGAGAATAACACTTTCTTCTTCTTTCTTTTTTTTTTGTGGTTTTGGGGTAATGGTGGGGTTCAGCTTTTGCCATGAGCATTAGAGCATCCGTGGCCAACTGAGTCGATGTCCCCGAGTGAACTGGACGGACTTAATGAGTTTCCCCCAGCGTAGATTCTTGGACAGCGCCGGATGAGCTGGTGCGTAAAATAAGTTGTAATCTGTAACTTTTCTGTTGGATACTAAGGAATTTTACACACTGCACCTTTGATTGCACCTGCATGAAGTCACTTTGTGTTTTTTCTTCTATTGTCTCTGGATTAGATACAACAACAACAACAAACTCTCTTCTTCTGCAGTTGTTCAGACTAACTGGTTGACGTGAACCATCAGAAAGGGGATGAAAAGATAATGACTTTATTTTTGTTTAATTGAGTGAACTGCTGTTTTAAATGACACAGAAAGTCAGAAAGATTTGGGCTTTGTCTCCAACATGCTTTTGAACGCACAGAAAGCGAACAGACACTGAAACAGACCAGAATACAAATGACAGGAAATGGGCGTGGCACCTTTTGCTCTTTTGTTCCAATCACTCACATAAACACACATAAACACAAAGCAGCTTGGATGGCGGCATGGCGAGCTGGGATGAAACATGGGTAGATGAGGGATGAGGCTCTATAGCCATGCAGCAGCGAGGCCATTCGGAGCAACGGTTACCATGGCGACTACGATCATCATCATAACATTACAACAGTACCGAGCTTAGAGAAACATGCAGCACCTTTTTGGGCTTCAATCCTCGCTGCATAGTCAGAGAGGACAGGAGGGAAGGAAGTGAGGAAGGAGAGCAGGAGGGGGAGGGTTGGAGGTTAAAGGTTTGTCAAAGGCATGCTGGAGGAGATGGGGGGGCTGCCACCAGTTGGTTCTCATCAAAGATCTCAGTCAGATACTTTCGCAAACATACTTTCAGTTCAATTTCACAAAATGTAAGGAAAAAAAAAAAATTCCTTAAAAATGAAAATAGCGGCTCTTCACAGAGACCTTTAAGACGTACGACGGAGTAATAGGGCCGCATCGACAGAAAAATGAAAAGAAATTCAGATTACATGATTAAAGTTATAATTTGATGAAAATAAAGTTATAAAACGAGAGGAAAAAGTCAGAATTTCATGGGAGGAAAGTCGGAATCCAATGAGAAAAAAGTCATGATCTCAGGAAAATGATTTTGTAATTTTACAAGAACTAAGTGATAATATTGGGATAATAAGGAACGTGGTGCATCTTGTCTAGCTATATTTGAGTCTTTTGGAAGAAAAACACAACATGATCATAAGGATTACAACTTTGAAAACCCTCTGTAAACAACTTTTGACTTTATTCTCTAATATAAGTATTTTTCGAGGAGGCCCTAATATTCCTTCACAGGCAGGAACAAATAATTAAAATTAAAAAATTCTATCACCATCAACACAAACAGACAACATTCACAAAACAAGCCTCCCTGATCGACTCAAAAATGCTGCTCAGATCTTTCTCTCATACTCTTTTCTGTCACCACTGATCCTGTTCAGATGAAACGAACTGGGGCAAAAAAATCCTACCACATCCTATTTTAGACTTTTTCTTATCTTGACTAGCAGCTTTGGACATGACTGTAATCTGTGATCAAAAGTTTTATTTAACCTTCAACTACAGCACGCTTGAAAAACATCAGCGGTAGTGTCATCAGGTACGCAGAAACAATCACAGAAGGGCAAATATCAACCCACAGGAAGAATCTTTGGATGATTCATTGTGACAGACCGCAGACATTCCTCACCTCCAAACAACCATCATTTATTCACTGTTGAATATTAATGAACGGTTGTATTTTTCACAGCTGGGTCACAATGAGCTCAGGCGGAGCTCAAGGTTAAAACAGCCCCGTTTGAACACTTTAGAATTAAATGGACTTTTAAAATAAAATGATAATTACTGCCTTATACTCTGACCGGAAAAAAACATATCAGTTAAACTCGTGTCGTGCATCTTTCCCATCTTAATTTACACATTAACTTAGGAACTATTTGTCCAAAAACGGCTCCTGGTTTGAAATCAGGTCCTAATTTTCAGGGTTACCCAACTGATCTACATGTTGGGACGTTTCTATCAGAGGAGGAGATATTATTATAAAACAATCATGGCTGCTGTGACTGCTGAAGTAAAGTTCCCTTTGAGATCTTCTTAGAAACTGAGACAATTAGTAATACAACAAATAACTCATAAATACAATGTAACTTGATTTTTTTGTCTAATTTTTATCAAATACACTTCATTTTTAGAACTTTTGAGAAAACTGCGTCATCGACTGACTCTACGGTTTTTTTCCTACAAACTAAACTTGGTGCTCTGAATCAAACATCGTATTTCACTGTTGCACAAGCCGCCAACAGCTATGAATCAGTTAAATCTCTGAATAATGAGGGGATAAAATCATAAGATCAGTCCAGTATGGCAGGATGTTCTGATACCATAACATGTTTTGTTTCTACACTTGCTTCTCTAAGCACTAAAACTCATAAATCTTATTTTCTGTGCAAAAAATAATAACTTGTGACGCTGCAGGCTGATCCTTAGAGGAATGTATAGAGAGCCCCAAAACAACAAAAGTGTAATTTTTAATCAGTATGTTGAACTGATCTCAGGACAGTAGACTAAGGAAACCACAACTAGTTCATTTATGAGTGAACACCCCCCTCTGCTGGTCAGATATCAAACTACAACATTTAGCTCTATGAGAGTTTCTGATTTGGTCTAAAACAGTTTGTAAACTTAGTTTAATTGGAGATTATTAAAAAAAGAAAAGCGTACATTTTGTCAGTTATTTTTTAGTAATATATAATTAACTTTTTAGATTTGAGACACTTAGTCAAAAAGATTCTGCCTGGGATTTTTCCCCCCACTTCTTTAGGTTATAATATTGGTCATTTTAGCATTTTCTAAGACATCAGGAGCCATATTCAAAGAGCACTTTATCTTCTGCTATCTGCTCCCACTAGGATTAACTATTCCCAAAGCCGCTGAGAGGAAGTTTAACCAAAGAACTGGGAGAAATCTTAAGCTAAGACAGAGGGGGAGGTTTTACACCATTGCTGAGGATGATGTCATGTTTCATCAAAGCAGTAGTAGTGGTAGTTTTCAGAGTTAGAAAATAGGAATATAATAAATATATATATATATATATATATATATATATATATATATAATAAATATCAATATATTTGTGATTGCTTGCATCTCATATAATTATATTTATATTCATTGCTGCTCTCTTATATTAATGCTGCTCTGCAGAAAGTTTCGGGTCTGATGACGTCACTTTAAGGAGCACATCCAGATATAGAGTATAATATGATTTGCCTAATTATTCTAAACCGTGCATGGCTTCAAACTTTAAAGGGACATTTATATAAGAAAAATACTGTTGAAACCTTTTTCAGGTGTGCATATAAAACTGCAAAATACGACTCCAAGGTGTCAGAGACTACTACATTAAAAGAACGGATGGATTTTTGATTAACTAAATCCCTTTCAGACTGAATTAAAAGAAGCAAATGAGGTTTAGAACTACACCTAACATCAACACTACAAACACACTCATGGAGATGCCGCCAAACATCGTCCCAGAAAACACAACCTGCTGGGACTGGTTTATTGCCAACGGCGGTCAGAAATAGATGACATCACACGGCTGGATCAGACTGAGACATTAGAGCAGATGGAACAAACAGGGACACACAGAGTTGACTTTAGATAACATTGTGTGTGTGTGTATATGCAGGTTTTCTGAATGTGTGTGATTGTTAGTGTGTGTATCAGTCCTGGTGTTTGTTTTCGAGGGGAACTTTGTGCCACAGCGTTATCGGACTCACCATTTTAGTGGACCTGGGCGTCTCCAGGATCTCTGAGGAGATAGAAAGGACAAACAAAGAAAGTGGAAAGGGTTTATAAGTACTTAAAGTAACTCTAAGCTGGTAATTTAGGTATTATCTGACGGGGGGGGGTCCTCTTGTATAAAATCATCCATGTGGCAAAATTCCTGTTATGTCAGCACTGATGGCTTTATGCCAAGTATTTTGTCCATAGACCAAAATATGAAAAGTTTGTATGATCTATTTGATCTCTTAAGATCTTTATTTTTCCTTTGGACCGCTGCCCGGGGTGTTTGGAGCAAAAATAAAACAACTCAACAAGGACAGATGTCAGTGTGCAGGAAAAAACATAAAAACCCAAATGTGTGCGTGTCCATGAAAGAGTGAATAAGAAATCAGAGAGTGATTCAAATATTCAGAATTAATTTGACCAGATTAAACAAATATTCTACATTCGCTTTAATAAAATTGTCTGAACTAGGAGTTTCTCTGTAATAATTTCCGATCAGGTCTCTTTCTCCAGTATAGAAAAGAAACAAAAGAATGAAATAGAAAAAACTTTATTAGTTGGATGTTACAGCAGCTCCAACATTCATAAAGTGACAGCAGTAGCTAGAAAAATAGGTTGAAATAGAAAATAGAAAAAATTTAAGATATATACATTTAAGAGATCAAAGAACTAATTTCCTTGATCTCCGGTCGAACAAGAACATTATCGCCATCATGTCTCGGTTCTGAAACAGGCAAATGATGGCTTCCATATCGGAATTTAGACAACCAGATCCTTTCAGCGGTCTCAACATAGTCAGGTATCTGTCAAAAGAAAAATCAGCTTTGAATAATGTATTCCTGTCACACAAAGGGTTACTGTGTGATTCCTCTCCTCATCTCTGTAACTCCAGCGAACGCTTTAGAACCTCAGGGTCAGAACCTCCGACAGCCACATTCACGAAGAACAGTCTTGACTTTCTAAAAACCCATGTAGACTGATAGATGTTCTTCAGTGAGACAAACACATAAAAGAAATCCTCTTTCTACTCTCACTCATCAACTGCACCGAGAAACGTGTGATTTGCATATATACCTTTTATATATATATATATATATTTTTTTTTTTTATACATTTGATTTTAAGAAGACTTTCTTTTTGCAGTTTGACAAGGCCACAAGACTTCTGAAGTTTTCTCTATTCAGACAATCAAGCCCATTTGGGTCATTTTCTGCCATCAGAATCTCTCATTAGTGCTTCCACATATTTGGTATTATTACATCTGATCAGCTCTGCGCTGGATCTGGCACACATTAAAAGACCCATTGTTTTCTGATTAAGCTCGCGGAAATGAAATATCTTCACGGACACATTCAGACTACTGATACGGACAGACTGGTTCTGAACCGCTCTGAACCTTTTGTTAGAGAAGCACTCTGGTGGATGTAGTTTTGTGCTATTGCTTCCCGTCTACTCCAGGATTGAATATAAGGTGTCTCTCCTCACTCACCAGTGTATCCATGGTAACGCACCCCCTTACCTGAAAGAACTACTCACCCCACTGACCTCAACACGATCCCTCCGTTCTACCCACTCATACCGCCTCCTCCTTCCCCGGACTAAGCTCAGCACCATGTGTAATCGGGCCTTCTGTTCTGCTGCCCCCCGTCTGTGGAATGCCCTCCCCGACCATCTGAGGGCTCCACAGAGAACTTTAAAAAAGGACTTAAAACTTTCTTTATAGAAGATCCTTGGACTTTTAATTAACATTGCTGCTTTTTGGTCATATTCTCATGTTATTATTATATTATTTTAATTGATGGTTTTATAAATAAAATGTATTATTATTAATATTATTAGTTTCATGTGTCTATATCTCCGTTACTGGAATGTGACCAAACACACACAGCTCCCATCGAAACATAGATTTTTATCTCTTTGATCCAGATCTTCTTCTTATTGCTATTTTTCATGATGGTGGCAAAATGTTTTTTAAAAAAAGCCCTAAAATGAAAAAAAACAATCCTGTACCTGGATCCGCCTGTATAGTATAAATACTTGAGAAATATCACGATTGCGACCATCAAACAGCCGTGACAGCTCTGACGTCCCTTTGTTGTTTATCAGTATGTGGCGACATCTTGTTTCTGTGCCACATGTTCTCCGGAGAGATTCTATACTGGACCAGCTGACTAAGAATTCTTTCTCCTATGGCCCAAATAGAAGAAGATTAAGTTTTCCTGCCATCATAATCATGGTGAAGAAGGTACCGAAAGGGACATTAGGATCAATTAAGCAAGATACACACACACACACACATATTTATATACCTTTAAAACCGCTGACTGTGCTGATAAAATCACCTGCCGTCCATCTACTCAGAAGGTTCACATTAATGTCCTCACACTCATGCGCTCACATTCCTAGTTTTCTCTGCTTTAAAATAGCCCTGCCTGTTTATCACTCTGAGCATGCATGTCCTCTGGGCAGCTTCCATTTCAAAAAGGTCACAATCAACCTTGTGACCAACAGAGTGCAAGAGAAAATGAGCTTTTTCGTATTCTATTGTTTAAAAAAAAACAGAACAAAAAAAGAAAACGCTTTGCAGAATCCTGAAAGTTAATTGTGTGCCTCCTCACCTCGTTTGGGAACCTTTCCAGTGCCCGGCTCAGGTGTCTCCGGAGACGTCGTGTCTGCGCCATCGTCGACCAACTGGATCTGAAACACAGAGACAGAGAAATAGGAACATTAAGACTGGTCTTGAAACCATCACAAGCTGTGACTATATCTTCCTCCTAATCAGAGCTGGCGTAGAGGAAGCGGCAGATGTTAGGTAGGACAAGATTGGACCGTTTATGGATGTTTATTCACGTACAGCAGCGACCATTGAGCAGGAATCTTCCATCATCATAGCTACATTTGCCGGAAGTATTACAGGAACAGTCAGGGTCAGACAGTCTTTCAGGTTGATCAGGGACTTAAATGAACGGGATTAGTACGGTTGGCTGTACCTGTAATGTAGGCCGATGGGAATAATAATCAAAATTTACTCTTTGGGCTCAGTTAAGATTGACAGGCGGAGGCATTCCTCTGTTTATAGTGCTGGTGGTACAAGACCACCTGTCGCATTTACCAATATGTTCTCAATGCTAAAATGGCTTTCAGACCGGCTGACCGGCCATGAATAGGAAGCCCGGCTTTTTTTTAAGGTTGGAAAAAATACTCGAGGAATAGGCCTAAACCGTCATCCCCGACCGCAAAGGGTTTATCCCCAGAAATCCCCCAATCCCCTGTGTTTTACAAGCATTTCTCCTGATTGCACTCCTAAAATTAAATGTGAAGTTATATCTGTCATTATAAAGACGCGCCCCCTGGTGAGTAGAATATGATCCATTAGATTAAACTATGATATAAACAAGATAGGTCTCCTCCAGTCGATTCATATGCACCAAATTTGGAATAAATCGGACCAGCGGTTGAGAAATTTTGGCCCCAAAACCTTTTGAGATAAAGTTCCCCCTAATGTTGGAAATATATACCTAACCTTTCCCAAAACTAATTTGATCCTTTGTCGCACTACAGGGATATGATGTAGGCCCTGTAACCCCGAATAGCATAAGAAGTAAGGGATAATGAATGAATGAATCATGTGTGGTACAGGATCGTTGGACCTTGGAGGAGGGGCCTATCCCTAACACAATGGACCACCTGCATCTCATTTGATCTTAAATGTGAGTTTGTAGTATAATTACATGCAGTCGTGAGTTTAAGTTGGATCCTCTGTGGGAGAGGAGTGGGTTATTTCACAGGGTTACAGTTCTGGACAGGAAAGATTTCTGTCAGGGATTTTAGTCGGAGTAACTCAGTTTTCAATCAAACAGAACCTGCCATTGACGCGAGACGACTAATAAAGTAATAATAATAATACAAATGGGTCCCAAACCAGTGTCTTTCTGGTACCGGGTCCAAGTCCCGTTAAATGGGTAGGGTTGTGTCAGGAAAGGGATCCAACGTAAAAAAAAACAAAAAACGGATCGGTTGGTTGCAGGGTTAACAAATACTGTCCGTGGTACAGTTAGCCAGCAGGGTACTGACCTATGGATAGAAACAGGCTACCCACCGTGACAACCCCGAAACGGAACATGATAAATGAATGAATGAATGAGTGAGTGAGTTTCTGATGGTGGAAGCACAAAACAAAAACAGTTCCTTCCACTAAAGGCATGTCTTAAGCTCTTTTTTTCACGTCACTCTGTCTTCCCCACCTTGTTCGTGAAATGCTTTGAGGATGATTAAAACACCAGCTGTGGACGACCTCAGGGGTTCTTGCAGTTGATAAAGTTCTAAAAGGATCAGCGGTGTATGAAAGCGCCATTAAGAGCTTTTACAGGTAATTAAAAGGACCTCAAAATCTTTTCTAAACAAAAAAACAAACCTGGGGACACCTGCACTTCAGCAGAATCAGAAGTGATGTGATCGCTCTTCTGGGTCTTAGTTAAAGTTAAAAGTCTAGATATTTCTTGATTTAACTTGTTGGTAGACAAGTGGACATTCATTTCAGTTGTCTAACCCAATGTTTCTCAAAAGAGGGATGAGAATGAGGTGAGCGGAGTCATGACGGTTCTGAGAAACAGGCGATACTTCTTGGTAATACTTTAACTTGCCGACAGGAGTCAAGGTAAGTGATGACATCAGAGGGTGGTGTTAGCGTTCTTTGTGGTGGTCATCGCAGTCCAGTTCAAAAAGTGTCCAAATTGACAGGATTAGGCCCAACCTTAGCGGTGATGAGTCAACAAGGACAGAAATCCACTTTAAAAGGCTGTGTAAGAGGAAGAGCAATCATGCACTCATTGGAGTGGATGAGCTGGTGGCTGATGCCCAGCTGATGTTATAAAGCACTTCCTGTGGTCACTCAGCCCAGAAGGACACTATGTACAATATGTAGAGTCCATTTGCCATTTCCCTCCACAATTGAGAGGAAATGTCTCATTAGAGTGACACAGAGGCTGCGATCTGATCTCTCTGGAAGATTAACAAGAACAACAGGAAGAAAATATAAAGATTTAAGAAACTAGCATTAATGGAATGTTTCATCCTAGCGTTAAATCTTAATTTTGAATAGTAGCTTTTAGTAGAGAACAAATTCAAGACCTATTTTTTCCTTTTTGCTTAAAATCTAGTCCATAATGTTTTTGTTTCCATTTAGTTGCATTCAAATCCCTGATAGAGGTTCAAAAAAACGATCATTCAGTTTTGTACATATGGTACTTTGTTCCGGAGACCATAAGGGTCAGATGAGAAATTAAAAAGAGCCATACTCAAAATCGGTGAACTCGGTTCAGTAAAACGGGTCCAGAGTCTCAGAATCTGTTCTCACGGATTTGTGACCCAAGTGCAGGGATAAGTACGACATGAATGACTTCTCTGAATTAAAAATTAAAAATGTGTCCGTAACTTCATTAACACCAACATCTCAATGTATTCATCAACACACACCCACAACAATGTTATGTTATTAATTATTCAGAGTCCTGGTCAGGGCCAGAGACTCTTACTGACACAAACCTCAGCCAAATAACGGATGAGTGAGTGTTCCTAGTGTCACAGGAAATGTATATGGGACTATGATACCTGGCTTTCAAAGAATTAAAATGCAACACAAAACATTTAATCCATAAAATATTGAGTCATGACAAAATAAAAAATTTGGTGATATTTCAATCTATAGTGCTTTCTTTCCTTTTAGATGTATTTGACATCTTTCCTTTTAGATGTATTTGACATCTTTCCTTTTAGATGTATTTGACAATTTAAAGTCACTCTATCACACAGAGACACTTTCTAGTCATTCTCTGGGAGGAATTAATAAAGTTGTGTTTTAGGTGAAAACATGCAGCTGGAAGCAGAAGAAGAGACGACCAAGGAAGATGTCAACCCCCAGACAAACACCCAACTGTATATCAGACTGAAAAACAAAACCTAAAACAAATACACCGGGAAAACAAGCATATATTTTTAAAATGAAAGGTTCTGTAGTTACCTGAGACTGTCTCACAAATATCCCGTGATTCTCCTCGCAGGTGAAGTAGCGCTTGCCTTGGACGGTGCCGTCATTCTTGCCCTTGGCCTCATCCAGGATGACTCCCACCCATTTTCCAGAAGCAAAGAGTGTGTTACCAATGTAGGCCACCGTGCCGCGCTGCCCCTTCCCAATCACGTCCACCGGGGAGCCCACTTTGATGGGCCGCCCAACCCCGTCGGAGCTCATCCTGCTGCCGCCACTGCTGGTGGTGGTCTGGGTGGGACGACAGAAAAAAGACATCAAACAAACAGAAGGTTTACGACTCATGGGGAGTACTTTCCGACCTGAGGACAGTTGCATGTTTTCTGGCTCCCCCTGGTGTAAGAAATATAGAACTAATCTTTCCTAAAATCAATCCAGTTCTTCCCCGCTATCAAAATGTCTATTAGGGGTACAAAGTTGGAAAACGATAGGTGAAATAGTTTTTCAAGTATTTTTGGAAAACAGTCAAATAAGAACTATTAAAGTAAACTTACAATATATATATCTTACTTGAGTTGATTCAAATGCAACAAATTTGGACTAAATCGGGAAAGGGTTAGCAAGTTATGTCCTCCCCCTAGTGAGCAAAAAATAAACTATTAAAGTAAAACACAAAGTATACACTTAAATAGAAATTTGGACTTAATTAGACCAACGGTTGAGAAATTACGGCCGAAAACAATTGGAGATAAAGCTCCCCCTAGTGTCAGAAACATAGAACCAACCTTTTTCCAAAATCATTCCAGTTCTTTCTAACTTTTAAAGATATGTCAATATAAAATTTGAAAATGATCCATGAAACAGTTTGTGAGTTATCGCATAAACACGAAAGATCTGCGGCTGACGCTGGCGGCATTGGTTAATATCCGCGAGTATTCTGGGATATAATTCTAAATGGGAGGTGAGACCTTCAGAGGCAACTATAACAACTAGTAAGTTTTGAATCCAAGGACCCAGATGCTCCCTCACCTGTAAAATCGCTGGAACCGTTATCATAAGTGAAGGTGAACAAACCATCAAACAATTCTTGAACTTTTTCTGTTGCGGTTTCCTGAAGTATGAGCATCCAAAAAAAGTGGAGCCCAAACAAAACTCCAGTACAAGTTGACTAATCTAAGCTAAACCAATTCATTTTGGCCTTGTCATAAGAACATGTGTGCTAATGTTTCAGCCCAGTGGGCCTTCATCAGAGCACAAAGGGAGACTGGAGAACACACAGTTTATAGGGTGGTACGATCTGAGGTCACAAAAGAGTTCTATGGGCCTGGTTGGCTTTGAGGTTTGATAGAAAGGTACCATGCCTTTGATCCTCCGGTTTGAACATATTTGTGGAACGTCCATGCGACTTGGAGTTGCCCCAGTTTTCATTTCTGTTTCTGAATGAGAGACATGTTTGTCATTCTGCCACCTTCCCTTTTATCTCGCCATCTGATAAGCCTTACCACATTATGTATTCCACTTCATGCAATCACTCGCAAACATTTCATGGAATTCTGTCATGTTGTCTTCGAGGAGATGTGGGCATAAATATGGACAGATGGGATGAGCCAACGGAAAAGAGTAGCCATTATGGCAACATTGGGTTTGGGCATTCAGAAAGAACTACGGACAAAATAATCACTATTCTGGACGGGTCACCACTTCAGCACAAATTGGACATACAGAGAAACAAGCATTCACAGCTAAAGTCAATTCAGAGTCAATGATGCTCCTTAATCTCGTCTGTCTAGACTTGGGGAGGAAACTGAATCCCCTCGACAAAACCAACAGAGACGCAAGGAGAACTTGCAAAGTCCACTCAAATAGAAACAAGGAGCATTTCAAGCCAGAACCAGAACAGTGTTTGCCACCGACAAGACAACTTGGCAAACAAAATCATTAGAGAATAATTTTTTGTCAATGAAATAGAAAATTAATTAAGATCCATTTCACTTATTTATGTAAGATTTTGAAGACTTAACAGGAAATGGTGCTCTCTCATCCATTGCTAGCAATTTCCTCACCAGATTGGTAAAGACATGGATGCTGCAAAAGTCTTCAGGCTTTAAAGCGTCTGGAAGTGTCTCCATGAAGGCCAAATCAGATCAAATGTATAATCTGATTCAAACAAGGGCGCTTTTACTTTCACCTTGTTTGGTCCGTTCAAGTGTGGACCAATGGAAATGGAAAAGGTGTTATAAGTCTCCTCCAGCTTCAATATCAATGTGTGTCTATCAGTGCAACCAGCGCCACAGATATCACGCCAGAAAGCGGTCTCCAGTTTTGTGCTCCAAGTTGCCGCTGCTTGTTTTGATGTCACGATGACAGTAGTGACGTTTAAACGACATGAATCTGTTCATTCATATCGTTTCATTTCACAAAACACTGACGTCAGAGATGTCTATGCCCACCTGTCTATGAGCCAATCAATCATCAAGTAAAGTGGAACACAGCCCATTACAATTGAAATGATAAACCAAAACTAACCGGATCAAGAGTAACAATGAACAAAAACCAGAGCCTTGGTATATTCTGCTAGAGTGACTTGCAATGTATTTTGATCTCCGAAAAGTCGGGAATATAATGGAGTCCTCATCGCCGCCGCCGTGGATACTTTGTGTTAACGTGAAAACTTAAATTTCATGGATCACTTTCAAATTTTATACCCACATAGATCTTAGTATAAGGAAGGACTGGATTGATTTGGGAAAGGTCTGTGTTGTATATTTATGACAGAAGGGGGAGTTTTACCTCCACATTTCTCAACCGTTGGCCCAATTTAGTCCAAATTTGGTTTATACGAATTTGGCTCAAGGAGATCCATCCTCTTTATATCATACTTTAATCTAAGAGTTCATATTTTACTCGCTTTAGGGAGTTTTTTTGTTTTTTTTAATCAAAAATAATTTGGAAATAACGTCACGTATAATTAACTGTCGAGGACGACGCCGTAGGTCTAGTTTGAATAACTGGATCATCTGTTGATGTTTTTTTAGATTTTATTACTGTAATGATTCAGCAAATTTTGGAGCACTAAGGCTGTAACTTGTCCCCTCTCCTGGATCCAGCCCTATATCCTGATCTGCACAAGAACGTATTGAGTTCTTTCCTGGCCTATGCCCCTCCCACCCAACACTTTTAGTGGAAATCCATCCAAGGAGAATACTACAAATAACTTTATAATGACGCCGCTACTGGCTGCTGAGGCATGGTTTGAGGTCAAGAGCACCGCTCTATGTTTGAGGTTTCGTTTTCAAAGAGGGCCGGTGTGAATCACATGCACACACTCGCACACACAGAAATATTAGTTATCTGCTGCACGATCAAACTGCATTTATTTTAAGAAATGGTTTATAAATTCAATCTTGCTGCAAACCAGGAGTATAAGTGCAGACAGGTTTTTAAGAAAATACCCTGTACCCTGATGAAAAATGGTATATGACAACCATTCTGGGATCATATTTTTGTCTTCATGAGTCTGCTACTCGGTCAAGAGTGGAAACAACAGTAACAGGGAAGGTAATAAAATTATATTTTCAAATGGACAGACTAGCAAAATCTGGTTTAACGACATACCAACAGGCCTTAACTGGCAGGCAGAGATCAATAACGCAAAAGACGGTGGCATTAAATCTAGGCGATGGAATGTGGTCATATAAAGAGTGTTTTGTTTGACCTAAGCTCAAATGGCGTCACTTCTTAGGAGGTAAGGCTTTTTCAACCGTGAAACTGAAATCAGTTTCACAGTAGAGGCTTAACACGAAGGGAAAAAAAGCTTCAGCTATGACAGGGAAATCTTTTTTCTCTATTAACATATCTTTAATGTTTCCGCACATTTCGTTGGCAGAAAAATTAAACGAGGAGGAGAGTTGTCAATTGGTCTTCAAGCAAACGTCCGTCTCCCCTTTCTGATGACTAAATATAAAACCAGAGATTATTTAACAGCTGCAGATAAAAATAATACACTTTATTTTTATAGCACATCTAAAAAGAAACTGTTTACTAAAAGCTTTGACACACACATGTCAAAGACAGCAAACTCAGAAGGCAACAGGACAGCAGAAAGCACAAAATCAAAAGATCAAACTACGGTGGCCCAGAAGGCTCCCAAGACTACAAAAAAACAAAACACAAAATAGACCAAAATACAAAATACTCACAAGAGAAGCGACAAAAACATATTACATTACTATCAAGATGCAGTTGTCACAAAGGAACAGTTAGCTTCATCTATTATGAAGCTAACTATGCGGAGACGGTAGCATTGTCGCTAGTTCATTTAGCTTTAATCAATCAGATGAGTGTGATCTAAGCTGTACCTTTGTATTGAGACCCTGTGATATTAAGACTGATTTATGGTAACTCTGTATTCAAATGTCTGTTTAAATCAAGCTTTCTAACGATACGCCCATTGATCATCTCCCCGTCTGTCCCACAGCCTCGAAGATAGTCGGATAAGTTGGACGCATGCGAGTTGAAATCGACATCATTGTGGATGTTTTTCGAAATGAACAATTATCTTAATAATGGAGGGACTGACAGGTTAAAATATTTAACAGCCAGAGGAGAAAAGACACAAGGTGCACTACGGATGAAATATGAAAAGAAGATGGCTGCAAGAAAGTCAAATCAGCCAGTAATAACAAGGAAAGGAGGAACGTGACGCTTAAGCAGTGACATCGAAATGACATCTCAAAGCCAAAAACAACTAAAATCCAAAGAAGACACAGAAATAATTACAGAAAATTAGAAGAGAAGCACGGAAAAATAAAAGACAAATTAAAGAGAGAAAAAAACAGTTGCAAGTTGCAATCATGAAATAAAAGCAATAAAATAAAGCGATGAAACAATGAGAGATGGCATCCCAAAGGATGAATGAGCGCAATACAACCATATAATAAATGGTCTAAACGAATGAAAACATAAAAGTAAGGCCTTGTCCACACTTATTTGTTACTTTTTAGAATGTGTCTTTCATTCTGCGTTTGGCACCCTTGTCCAAATGCAAATGCTATAAATGGTCACCAGAATGGATGCTTCCAAAAACTCCTTCCAGGTTGAAGACTTTCAGAGTTCCAGTATGAGCTGGTGACCTGTGGACAGGATAACCTCCGAGGCTGTCGGCAGGAAATGTCAGAGTGTGCGTCTTTGCTGCCCTGGTACGAAACCAATGAATGATCCGGAACTTTTGGCTTGGCAAACTCTTGACAGCGCTTGTCAGCGAGTCAGCCTTCTCTTATGGATGGATGTGCTTTTAAATCCGATCATGCGATCATTACTCTCTTAAACAAGAGGAGATAAAATCAATGTTTTTAAAAATCCCCGTGTACATGTGGGCTTAGCCTTAGTCTGGGAAAATGTGTTTTGGGGAGTGACTTGTGCCCAGTTCAACCTGCAAGATTGTAGTCCGATCTTAGAACGGTCTGGTCCCTGCCGACAAATTCCTTCCACCCAACCCGAATGCAGAGGCGACGTACAACAATCGGGTCCTGAATGCTCCCCAACAACTCGGGTTCTCGATGTCTTCTGAAGTCGAGACAACAAACATGGCGGCAAGAAGACTCCAGAACGTTCCCAGTGCTAGCTAGAACAGAGTCCATCCATAGCCGACTAACCGACCTTCTCATCAACACAACACTTGAATCACGTGAATTAATGGTAAGGGTCAAACTTGTAGTGTCTTCTGTGGTACTGCGATCACCCGATCTGACGAGGGGAATCTTGAAATACCATCGTTGAGGTGAGGTCACTGGTTCAGCGAGCTTTATCTCGGACGATGGGATTGTATGTAGCTACCATTCATGAACAGAGTGACTGAGCTTTAATTTATCACGTACAGTAAAGTCCTTGAATCTCTGTTTCCCACGTCATAGTCATCTGATCATTTATGCAAGCTTTTCTTTCTGCCAATCAAATCACTTTGGATTGATAACAGAAGCAGGAAGCTATAGTTTACCGTTGTTCAGGGTCTCATAAAACAATGAAAGAGTTTTGAATGGCAGCCGCTGCCTCTGCGTGATAACGAATGGTGTGCTATTACTTCGGCATTGTTTGCCATGTGCCGGAAGCAGAGCGAGGTGGACGTGTTGAATTATTTAGTGCCACTTTACTCTTAAAACAAGCTCATGGTGACAATAAACAAGATCAAAAATAGCGATGCAGCCTCATGTGTTGGTCTCAATGCTCAAGTGAGCCTGATAATGTTACTGCTTTGTTCCCAAAAGACCCATAAGCTCCCAAAATGCTGTCCCGCAAATGGTTTGTAGTGTCATCAGGATGTTATATAGATAAAGAACGGCTGATCTGAGGAGAAGCTGAAAGCTACGGTTTGTAGAGCGGGCACTGATGTCATCCCTCCGGCGACAGGGAAGCTGCTTGGCTCAGAGACGGATGACAAATAGGAAGGCTTTTGGGGCTCATGGATTGAAAGTCCTGATAACAAAAAGCTGTTTAAACTTATTGTCTGCCCTTCATGTCTCATCTCTGAGAGATTTGAGTCAGCAAACCAGAGGGGCATCTGCGGGTAACAAAGAGCCGATATCTCAGACAGAGACATGCAGCATTAAAATTGATAAGAACCCTTTTTTTCAATTCCCAGAGTAGATGATAGAGTGGAACAAATTAGGAAGACAAAACAGGAACAATGGCCCAACATAGAGGACTAACTTATGCATCACAGACTGGTATATTCATTCACCTAGCTGGGATGTATGAACACACTCACCCTAGTGTACGTGTTCCTCCTAGTCTGTGACATCTTTCCAGGTTGCCCTCAAGCCGCCTACCATTCCTGAGGCAGCATTTTATTGGGATGAACGTCGGCTAAACGGAGGGAGGTCTAGAAGTTGGGGGTGGGGGGGTGGGTCTGTGATGCTGTCTGTCTTCTTGAAGAGAATCACACAACATCTCCTGATCCTCAGTCTTAGGACTCACCGCCCCTCCTTTCTGCTGCTATAAAAGGAAAGCAGCAGGATCTTTTGGTTCTGTCAGAAAGTTCTAGTGGGGTTTAACCCAATCCTCCACTCTGGGGAATGGACCAGAAGAAAAAACGCAGGAATAAAGATGGGGAAAGAACCATCCAGATTTGGTCTGCTGTGAGAGCATCAGCAGAGTGACAGCACTGCACTGCTAGTGTCTGCTCTGGTTGCTGCAGGAGGGAGGGTGGTTTAGGCCCAGACTGAGGCGCTGGGTCCTAAAGCCTGCAGATATACCTCTCAAAAGCTTTGAAACTTAACACTCCTTCTTCCCAAAAACATCTTCATTCCATCCATACAGTACAGCAATAAAGCTGTAAACCTGGTACTGAAATGCAATATGATTCAGGAAATAAACAACAACAAAAAACACACCTGAATAATAAACAGTTTGGGATAATTAATATCACAACCAGGCCTCTGCTGTTCTTCTCATCATCATCAAGGGTGTATCCCCCCGAAAATAATCAATCCCCTGCGGCGTACAAGCAATTCCCCTGATTGAACACAATTTAAATGTGGGATGTAACGTGCAGAAGAACTGCAGCATATATCCAGATTATGAGTCTAAGAGGGTTCGGGTACCAATAATTGTCTACGCCAGGGCATAATTATATGATTATATTAGCAAAATGTTAATTAATGTTAGTTAACTCTTCCTTGACTCAAGACTAAGCCTGGGTGATTAATCGTAACAAGATTGCAATCTAGATTCAGATATATATACGATATCATTTCTGAAGTATGGGGACATTCCAGCATTATCATCTATAATGTGGGCTGCAGAAAAACTCACTAGCTTAGCTGCAGCTTATTTTACAACTAGCGAGGGCTGGTCCTTAAAGAGCATTGCCTTTCGGGTTTTTTTTATCTGTGCCGTGGTGGATAACGGGACTCGCTAAGTGCTAAAATTTGCTTTAGCAAATTATTTAATTTTTTCAGTATTGGAGGTTTATCTTACGTCACTTTGCAATGAGCCCCTGAACGCGGCATGGACTATTTGTTTATTTTCAAGTGGTAAATTCTCATGAAGTAGCCGAGCCTAAACCACGTAGGGCTTTAAGAAAAACACGTCTTCAGTAAAGTATAAAACTCCTGTAAGCCATACAGGGAAACGGATGGTTTGGAGGGATTTTGATTTAGTTCTGGATGTAAAAAAAAAGCAGTTTGTCAATAATAAGACTCCAGTTTAAGTATATTTATAACTGCTGATGACAGTTTGTTATGTTTGTGTTTGATGGTTAAAAACACCAGCTATTAGGGCATTGAGCCAAAAACAGACCTTTTCACGTTTACTCTGCCAACATGAGTTACTAGGGTAAATAGACGAGCGGTTATCATGGGAAACAATTGAGTTACAGCGTAAATACTCAGTGCTTCAGCTAGTGTTAAATGTGTCGCACAAAGTCGGGTCAGGACATGAAAACAGAAGGTTTAAGATCGGGGAGAGAATCGCAATTCTAAGCAAAAAGAGCCATGATCTACGTTAAAACTCTCTCCTTGACCTCCAGTCTCTGTCCTATTACTCTCTCTTCTGCTCCAGTCCTAGCTGAGAGGGAGGGTAACCAAAAACGCAGACAGTAAGCATTTTGAAACCAGTTCAACTCACTCCGATACTGCTTCATTGTGGTTGAACACAAAAGACCCAGGTGATGCTCTGTGATGCAGCAATCTCTAAGCCAGCGGCTTTTATTAGGACCCGGCCCGATGCTGTGGCCCATCACAGAACCAGGATAAGCCTCCCTTTATCAAACTCTTTCAGCCAACTGCATACAGGGGGCTCTTTCAACACTGTTTCTGTGTTGTCATCTTTTAGAAAATGCTACAGGGTGTCTGCGTGAGAGCTTTTTTCGCTCGGAGGCTGAAGAAGAGAGTAGGCAATATGGCATCAGAGCAAAAGAAAGAAAGTCTTCAGGAGGCGGGGGATACTTCTCCTACCGAATAATGCATCGCTCATAAAAATCTGACCTGGATAAGAAGATGTACTGAACTGCGGGCACGTATTATTCCTACAAATAGGATGTGGGAGAAGCTTGTGAAGATGTTTACGGCAACAAAGCTGCAGCGTGTTGCAGCTGTGAAAGGCAGAAGAGAAAGGTGTGTGGCGGTTAGTGGGAGGAAGGGAAGAGAGGGAGCCCTTATCTCCCACTAAAATAATTAACGAGGCAACCAGCAGACAACCAAAATCAAATAACTGCCTCCTTCCACACAATGAGCACAAAGGCAGACAAAGAGGCAGTAGCAGCTCAATCAGACTCTACTGTGAGCTTCCTCTCTCCAGGCCGTTCCCACGTCATGTAAGCACCTAGGACTGCAGCTGCTCAATAGACTGGACTGAACACTGACGTTGTTCAGCGGAAGGGGCGGAGTCTCCTCTACTTCCTGATAAGATGAGGATCCTTCAGCGTATACACTACTCTAAAAAAATGAAGGCGACAATTAATCGCCATAGAATACCACCTAGTATATATATTTACCAATCCTATCTGGACAAGGACGGTTATAAGATCACGGGTGCCAATGATTTTAACCAATACACTCTACATCGGCCACTCTGCAGGTCCAGAAATAAAGAATAATGTCACCATACGAGGTAAAGTTGAGCATTTCTACTAGAGGGGAAAAAAGTTAAACACAGTGAAACAAAATATCATAGTATTTTCAGGTGATACTGTATGGCCACGGGGGAAAAAAAGTACTACAGTGTATTATTATATACATTTTAAAATATGAATGAGCTTTTTTGGTACTAGAACGGTTATATATATATATATATATATATATATATATATAGTTTTGAGAATAGTATAGGTTTGAGTTTTTCTTATCTCTGCCATTTTTGCCATTTGTCCATTCTAGGCTACTGTACAAACATGACTGAAATGGAGGTAACCACAGAAGGAAAGCAGCTCCCGCTGGAGCTATAAAAAGATTTTTTCCTAAAAAGAACATTGAAAACGTGATTTTTCTTATCAATTTTCTGCTGAGGAGTTACAAACAAAAAATTTTGAATATTCTATTTCAATTATTCAAAAAAGAGATATCTAAATCAAACACTACTCCTTGAAAGGACGGGATAGACATTCACTCTGTATTAACATTAACATGTGTAGGGCCAACCAATATGTCCAAAGAATAATCAATATTTTCCCCATTTCTTTTTCATTATTATGTTTTCAAATGAGAAAATTAAAACCAGCACAAAAAAGACAAGTGAAAAACATTTTCATTACATACATTGTTTAAATGTTAATGTGTTCCAAATGTCATTCTTGACTTTCACTTTACAGAACAATTTAACTTCAAAGAAGAACCTATTTTAAGGTCTTTTTTGGTCTGACCAACAGTATGAAGATCAAATTGATTCAATTCAATCTCCCATTTTAGAGGCTTATACCTGCACATTTTGGCCTCTGGCGGTCACAAACGTTGTCATTTTACATTTATTTTGACGAATCGATCAAACTCAAATGACTCTGTGATTTATCATCAAACTAGAAATGAGGTCTACTCAGTTAAAAACAATTATTTTCAGCTGATTATACATGATGCCTCTAAATTTTACAGACTGCACCTTTAATTGATTAAATACAAATTTAGCCTGTCGTGATTGTGGAGTATCATAATTATTGTCAAATCAAAGAATAGGTGTGACTGCAGTTAATACATTTAATTCCAATTCAGGTTGAACAAAAAAGTTGAGACATTAGGAAAAAATATTAAGTGTTAATTTAAAGGTGAGAACTGATAATTCATCATATTAGGGCTGTATAACTGAATCTACACTGCCTCCACAATCACCAATCATATCTAATTAAACATTGGTAATGGTGTCAACCCCGACTTAAGTCATTGAATCTGTAAAAATGTAATTTTAAGAGCTATTTCTTCTGTTGAAGTTGCCACTTTTACCGCTGATATTTGCTGCTGTCGGCTGTAAGGGACACTCCCTGACCAGCTGCTAGCTATAAACGTTAGCTTCGGTTACCTTTATGAATTAAAATATTGTATTTTTAATTGCATCAACACACAAACACATATATCATAAATTAAAATTAAAAATATATCAGCTGGCAAACATGTGCCAAATCTCACCGGTTGGAGTCCTAGATCCGGCTAACCGCTTAGCTTCGTCGCAAACAGGCTACTTCCATCCATGGGGGTTTGGACGGACACTTCCGGTCTGAGGTGTCCGAGCTGCTGCTTCACATACCCGGCTAACAGCGAGCCAGTAGCCCGCGTGTTGTATTTCACTGTGGAACGTACTTAACCCATGAAAATTTGTAAATACAATCCAAATAATATGGATTTTTCTTATTATTAATGGTTAATTTAGTACATTTAGAGCAATTTGACCATTTGACCCATAAAAACCCATCCTTAAAAGAAATTTATGAGGTATCATTTTCAGGATTTTTAACCCTTTCAGTACTACCTTGATTACAAATCCTGACTTTTTTACTATAAAGTAGTGTGTATTTTTCAGGATTTTATACTGTACGATTTAGAATACCATGTATTTTACCTATGTTCCAAACAGTGGAAAATGACAAGCAAAATACAAAACAATTATTTTTATATTATATAACATGGAATGAATTATTTATATTTTTCTCAGGTGCCAGTGCGATCAAAAATCAAAATTTCAATGGGTTTCAATGGGAACATTTTTGTCCTTAACATGCTTTAAAGGTCACTTTTGTTTACAGACAATTCTTTACTTTTTCAGTAAGGAATGAGATACCCACTTTCAAAAGAGTCACATTAGAAAGTTGGAAGCTACTTTTAGACCCGGTCTTTTTTGTGAACAGCTCCAGGACAACTGAATGTGTGCGTGGAGTGGTGAAAAAAGTCCCTAAACTGAATTTTGATCCGATTAAGAAGAAGCACTTTCGTAAAAACATAAGATTAGTTTTGTGTTTACGTCTCAAAAATGAATGCAGGACATTAACGTAAAACTGCATGGAAATTAAATAAGACCCTTCTTACATGGTTGGAATGCTACAGACAATGCATCAGGTTAACCAACCAGTTACAACTTGTTTGAGATGTGAATTTGGTGATAAAACACTATATAAGTGTGAAGTTATATGATTTATTTCCCAACAAAAAAATCCCTACAATTAGAAAGCACATTTGTCCTAATAGTTACTGGTGTGTTTCCACTCAAAGCACCTGGGAGTTTCTCTTAATTTAAAGAATGCACGAGTGAAGTGAGTTAATACTATTTAATCAATGACAATATTAGTAATAATAAGAGATGGTAATAGGAAGTAAAAATAGGCTAAAGTGAAGATAGATAAATGGTAGAATGAAATAAAATCAACTGAAATCCAAAATGTTAAAAGTAGTGCAGTTCTGCAAAGCAATGTGTTGTCGTGTCTCCAGAATGTTATAGCTGTAGCTAAATGAATTCTATAGTATATGGCTTTCTTTTATAAATATCCAGTGACTTGACCTTCCTTGACATCATGGTAATTTGATCCATTGTGCTGACAAAAGCTGAGTCCCCATTTTACCTTCGACAAATTGAAATGAAAATTCTCAAATATAAACACAAGCATACTTTTTCTAAAATATTTCTATAACATAACCAACGTTAATCCGTTGATGAGCTGAATAAATTTGCTGTGGCTGCACGGCATGTCAGCAGAGCTATTGTGCGTTCTGCCCTAGTCATGGAATTTGTAGACGGCCCCTGCAACCGGGCTGATTGCCATAGACGAGTGTTATCCGTTCAGGACGGCTCCTTTTGAACAAAATGAGATCGTAGCTCTTACCGTGCTCCTCACTGCGGTAGGAAAGAGGAGGCAACTGGTTTTGTAGACGTCTCACAGATGAGTAATTCCCCGGTATATCTGCGCTCAGGAAAATCACACTCAGCATCAGCATAAAATACGTAAGTCATGATCTTTATTCCTCTTGTTTCCTGATCATCTCGGAATGCACTGCTGAGGTGATATGGAGCTATTACTAGCTTATTACTGGAACCAGCGTGCACAGCTGAGGCGATCTAGAGCTTTTGTTAGCTAATCACTGGAATAAGTAGTCTATTTTCTTTGTGGGACATAGTGGCTATTGCTATTATTAAGTTTTTGTTTTAGTAAGGATAGGATTATCATAATAATCTGGCGTTTTTCTTTAAAACGATTGTGACTGCACCATCAGGTGAGAGTTGAGGTCAATGGGACAGCTTTACTAAACTGCGAAATTGATTGTGTTTAATGCGGTTCGACCGGTCGATAATATCTCTACCTACACCGCTTGGCTTTTTGTTATTGTGAGAATTCAAGCGATACACGCGCCACTCTCTTCAAACAACCTAACGTTTGTCTCTATCACTTCACTTTGTTGTCAATAATGGCTGGGGTAAACATAACCGCTGCTTTGTATTTGTTGTGAGTACATAGGAACGTTTGTATACCAAACGTAGCCATGTCTGAGTTTGCTACATTATTCGAGGGTGGACACTCTCCCATAGGCTTTGTCCACTTCCGCATTGACGTCGTCATGACGTATGACGTTTGGAGAATCTCAACGTTGATTGGCTTTGCGTCCCAGCGTCAAATATTGGCCATGGTTCATTTCAGGTCTCTTAGTGGAGGTCGTTAAATGAACCGACGAAATATTGCAAGCCCCATTAACTTTTATTCGCTATAATGGATATTCATTAGTAATGTCTGCAATGCCATTATGCTTTTCCAAATTCAAATGTAGTTATAATCAACATCATTTTGACTATTTGTAATGCCAATTGTAGATATCTACATTTGAATCCTGACTATTCACAATGCAATTCAAGATATCTTCACAGTTCTTTTCAGATATCTTAAATCTAGTTCTGAGTAGTCAGAATGCGGCTATAGATATCTTAAACTGGAATGTTATTGCAATTTGTAATTGCGTGATTATTTATGTGGTACTGATCTACAGTATTATGTCCTTTCCTAATCTCTTGTTTTTTTTTAAGTTTAAGGCGGAGCCATGGCCATTTTCCAGATCCGGAAATATGAAGATGATGATGCTGAGGCAGTGAGGGAGATCATCACCCTGGGGATGACTGAGCACGTGCCAGTGTCCTTCATGCAACCTCTGAAACAGCCATTGACCCAAATGGTGCTCATGTGCATATTCTGCACTCTCATGGCTACCTCCAAGTCCTTCCTGTTACCCATCCTGGCCGTGACCCTCCTCCTGGCAGGGACGCGGCAATTGCACATCTACGTGACAAACGGACAGATTGACGCCTGCCTCAGGGACGACATAGGAAACGTCACTGAAACCTTCCTGAAGAAGACACATTCCTGTTTTTGGGTGGCTGAATGTGAGGGCCGGATGGTCGCGTCGGTCGGTTGCCAACCCGACGATAACGCATCCGGGTGCTTAAAAATGAAACACATGGTTGTACGCCGCAGCCACCGTGGGATGGGAATCGCCAAGGCACTGTGCAGAACAGTGGCTGATTTTAGTCGTGACAGGGGCTTCGCTGGAGTGACCTTGTGCACTTCTGTTGTGCAGACTGATGCTCAGAGGCTTTATGAGCACATGGGCTACAAGAAAATCAGAGAAGTTGATGGCCCTTGGCTCCTCTGCAAGATTTTTAACTTAACTACTTCTGAGTACAGGCTGGATTTACTGAGGACTGAGTGACCTTAAGGGAACACCTCACTTTAAAAAAAAAAAGAGATTGCCTTCTTAGCTCCATGCTGATTGAGCATTTAATGATGTTTCCAGGTATCTGGTCCCACAGCTTCAGCAGCACGTTCGCAAATTATACTTCCAAATATGCGGCTTGATCGAGAATAGTGTCCTATCAATTTTAGAAACAAATAAAAAAAATGGTTATGGCCCAAAAAAACTGCAAACAAAATCTCATAACGAACAATGGAAAATAATAAAAAAAGCTCACTTGTGTAACCATGACAACGTGGCAAATGTGCAGTAATACTTTTATTTCCACTAAGGCACTATTTATGCTGGGAAAAAGTCCAGGTTCACACATCATTTATGTCACAAATACATCAAATCGTGTATCAGGGACATCAAAGTCATGACTCCTTTTACTTCTAGACAGGATGTTGCTGTAGCCCCATTATAAAGGGTCCAATCTGCCCAAAGGATTTAAGTGTATTTACTCTATTACTACAACTATTATTTCCGTTACCACTGGATGGCTTTAAGATCCATACAGACAAAAGTCTGTATGGAAGTCTGTATCTTTTTTTCTGAGAGATCAACTTATAAATGCATATTAAAATATGTCTTTTCAAATCTTTTTGGCACCTCTGGGTTTCTGGCGACACCGATTATGAATATGAGCTGTAAGGAGCCCCTTTCGTGTTTGTTTTCAATAACCTTCAGATATTTATCGGAAGGTTGCTGTTTTGATATGAAGCCTCGTAAAAAAAGATTTGTAGAAGAAGAAACCTGACTTCTTCTATTGTTAAGGTAGATACTGACTAAATAGTCATTAATCAACAGACAAAGATTGACACATTCTACATCAACAGTACGGCCCATGCATTCACCCTCTTTTCTGAATGCTACCCAGGATGCTTTGCAGTTCAGGTAACTACAGGTCAGATGACAGTGTCCACAAGAGGAAGTGCTTACAGAACACATTGGCTGCATGTCTGGTTGCGAAAACATGAGTCAGTCTGCGTTTTCACAACAAACCTCTTTCTTAATAGCTTACAGAAATATCTTTTTTTATCCATAGACATTCTGTTTAAGGGTTTTAAAAGGAAGTTATATGATGATTTGACTTTGTTAGAAATGCAATTTGTATGTGGTACTTGTAATAAATCACAGTCCTTAAACTTTCTTTTATGATCTTTTTGTGTTTTTGGCTTTGCAACATAAGAAATGCAGATATCCATTACTTTAGATCAAAAAATAAAATGTGCACTGTTTTACTGAAAATAAATAAGATCACTGAGCTGGCTCACTCCACCGAAATGCAAATTTACCGGATCTCATTTATAAATTTTTTTTTTTTTTTTAAATTCAGGAAAACATGCATCAAATGAAATTGTGTTTTGTGAACAGTTTTTTTCTGTTAACTGTGAACTAACTCTGTGAAATGGCCATTTTGCCTTTCCAGGACACGCTGCAAATTAAGAAAACACTTGCAAATAAATATATTACACAAAAAATATGAAGGACAAATCTTCAGTAATTTGACATTGAGTGTGCAGGATTTGATAAACAAACTATAAAAAAAAGAAAAGAACACTTGTAGTGAATATATTTGTGAATGTATGGAGCATTTACTATGTCTTCTTCTTCTTCTTCCTGGGACATTGTAGTTGGACGGCGTCCAGAACAAATTTCCATTTTGAGACAATAAAAGCACATCTTATTTTAACACCTTAGGAAAACACACTGCAAATATCACAACAAAATTTGTTAAGAAAATGTGCTGATAATGACACAACAATTTGGAAAACATATCGTAAAAACTCACAACACAACGAAAGTGTTTCAAGAGGACATTTAAAAGTGACGCACACATCTGAGCTAAAATGAGTCTCGGGTTTTATTTTGACTTTGTTATCGCATTATTCATTTGAGGTCATCTAACAAAATCACTAAGGAAAAGCTGACTTCAGTAACGTAGGCCACTAGCCGCCGGGAAGGAAACGGTGTTCATCACTAATAAGTGTCCTCTGGAAACACTTCCGTTGTGTTGTGGGGTTTGCAGCACATTTTCTTAATGTGTTGTGTTGTATTTACAGCTCGTTCTCTAAATGCCTCACACGTGTTGTCAAATTGATGAAGATATTTTCTCAGTTTGCGTGTGTTTTGTCTATTTGCCTTTGTTTTCTTAAGTTTGCTCCTGTTGGCCACAATATTCCAGTGTAATATGTTGGCAGTGAGAATGGTCAGAAACATTCATTCATGAACAAATGAAACCTTTTCAGACTAACAAGACCTGTTGTGAACTGGGCTGTGAAGATAATTACTAAATGGATGAGATATCAACGATGATTTGACGGGTCCAATTTAAACGCTATTCGGTCAATGCGATTTCATTTTTCAAAAATAATTTCTCTCTCATAAATCAGAATCGTTAAGTCTTGGAAGGTAGCGAACTCTATATTGAGCCACTCACCTTCTGATAATTGGACGACCTCTTGACCTCTTGAGCCGTAGTACGGTTGAATT
Organism: Lophius piscatorius; assembly: GCA_009660295.1. Classification (NCBI taxonomy): domain Eukaryota; kingdom Metazoa; phylum Chordata; class Actinopteri; order Lophiiformes; family Lophiidae; genus Lophius; species Lophius piscatorius. Next base: position 63,955 of record VRLP01003107.1, read on the forward strand.
AGTGCATCTATAATTGCAAAATACAAGAAATACAAGTGTCACAGCAGCTCAAAGACTTATTAAAGTGACAGCTGTTAGAAAAATAGGATGAAATAGAAAACACACAAGATACACATACACGCTAAAAAAAATATCAAACACATATAAATATAGACATACAATTAAATAAATATATAAACATGGGGTAAGAGTCCAATCTCCAAAACCTATATGAATTAAAATAGTCCAGTGCAGTTGTGGAGGACAATAATAAGAAAAACATACGCTACGCTTAGAAATAAGAAGTTATTACTGTGTAGTAATAGTAATAATAACGCACACTTTATTTTATCAATTAGTCACACAAACTAAAACAAAATTGGTGTAGTTTGGAACCCAAGGAGCAAACTGAGGTTCAGGGTCTTGCTGAAGAATCCTGTGACATATTTCTCAAATTTTCTAATCAAACAATATATTGAGGAAAAAACTCTAATGCAGAAACTGATAATCTTTACTTTATTTTCCCTTATTATTTAATGTGTGATCATCTAATTGTGGGCGTGAATGCACAAACCAGTTGAGCAAATTTTTGATGATTTCATTTTTTTTCATGCTCGGATAGTTTTAGTTTAGTTTAAACACTGAAGTTTAATATGGAGATGAGAAAGAGAGAGAGAGAGAGCAGAAAGGAAAACAAACACATGTTGGGAGGAGGGAGAAGAAAGAATCAAAGAGAGGAAATCTACTAGAGGGACAGACCCACTGCTTTGTCTCAGTATCTTAACCCTCGTTTTTGGCTGCCTGTCGACCATGTGACCTCTTTGCTCTCAGGTCAAAAAGGATCCAGTCTGAATTGGATATTAATAAAGCGTTAAGTATAAAATAACTCCCAATTCTGGTGCATGTTTTTAGTCAACTTTATTCACCTCACTCCCACAGGTTTCACACTTTTTATGTGATATATGGTCAATAGTTCTTATTTAAGGATTTTATACCTCATTTTTCTTACTGACTTCTTCTCACAACATTAGTGAAGTGTTTTGAATTATTATCATTATTAATCACATATTTTGAATTATGTTTTAAAATGTTTCTACAACCCCAAAAAAATTGTATTTATTTACTTGTTTAAATCCTCATCTAAATTGTATGAAAATCACTTTGAGCTGCATTTCTTGTATGAAAGGTGCTACAAAAATAAAGTCATTATTATTATTATTATGAATATTGGTGACTCTAGATCGCCCGTAGGTGTGAATGATAGGGTGAATGCTTGTTTGTCTTTGTGTGTCAGCTCTGTGATGGACTTGTGATTTATTCAGGACGTTCATGGATTTAAATTCCATAGAAATGCATCACCTGTCGCCCAATGCATGCTGGGTTTGTCTCCTAGCAGCAACAAAAAATGAACTAATGATGAATGAAAAAAGGATCCGGCGTTTTGCTTCTGACGCCACATTAGTTTACACTAAAGCACACGTGTTAAACTGAACGCTCTTGGGCCACATTCGTGAGAAAGGATTTAGTTTTTATAATATAGCTGGTACACAGCGCAAACACCACAGATACTACAAATCCCAGAATGCACTGCGATAGTCAATCAATATTACCAGCGCTTCTCCCTGCTCTTCTGTTATAAGCGGTCATCCAGACGGTCATCCAGTCACTCCGAAAAACTTTGGGTTGGGGTTGTTAATCCTCAGAGGAGACCGTGAGGACATTTGGACGACAAAAAAACGATAAATAATAAGCGTATTCGTAAGTCTCTCGCGCGTATTACCAAACAGAACACACGAATTAATTAACGTGAGGTGCGTTCACGTCCACCCGCCGTTCAACGTGTGTCAGTGCTGTTACGTTAAAAACAATAAAACACACGAAGTTGTTCACATTTAATGTGAAATACACCTTTAGGCTGTTCACGACTGTTTTTCTACTTTGACTGTTTTATTGCGACAGAAGACTGAAGTGGCTGAATTAGTCCAGCCATTTATGAAGAGACACTTAAAGTTCATTTTTGTTGATTTTTAAAAAACGATTGATTTTAGATATAATTTTTTATCTTGTTAAATGTACTTTTCTGGCTGTTATTGACGCCTGTGAATAAAAACTTTTCATCGGAAATGATTCTGTGAAAGTCCACTGTCTGTTCTGAACTTAATCTGTAATTTGAGTATTTTCTCATCCGTTGGTTTGTTCAGAATTCTATTGTCATAATACCTTAGATTAAAAATGACCAGTTTGAGTTCTGTTCGTCCCTCGGTGTGGTCCCCATCTTTAATTTTGGCCCCCTCAGCGATTGAGTTTGACACCCCTGCACTAAAGCGTCAATGATGTAAATTTCCCACCATATGAAGACTGAAAAAAATAATTTATTTTCTCCTTAAAACAATTTTTTCCTACAGTTCATACATCATCAAATGATTATAAAGATTTCCCTTTTTAATGCAGCAAAGATTTCACTAAATGTAGTCATTCAGAATGTATAAAAGCATTTATAAAAGCATTTCTTTCCTTGAAACATTCAGCCTTGTTTGTACAAAACATGAATTTTACATTCATTTTTTCCTGCCCAGCTGAGTGACAGCTGTGAGGAGAAGCAGCTCGTTTATTTATTCATCATCTCTCCAGTTTGTCCTCCTGCCTCCTCTCCTGCACCTCTAGCCCAGGTTGATCTGCCCTGCAAACATGGTGATCATCAGGATGATGGTGAACCCCGTGATCAGCCCTGCGTTCTCGATCAGGAAGAAGACGATCTTGGTTGTAGTCTTCTTCTGTGCTCGTGCTATGCTGTCCATTTCTGGAAACTGTGACAAAGAATGATAATTAGTGATGAGTCTTGAGAGAATTAGGTTATATCGATCCTGTTCAATGAAACTGCTGATGTCAGCAAAACTGGCTCTTACAGTAGAGTATCCTCATTCGGGTCAAAAAGAGATCACAAGTTTCATTACATTGCGTAATATATTTTTCTTTTTGTTGACAAATCCAATAAAAACACACCTGATCCCTCTAACAATAATTCCTTTTATATCCACAGCCGACCATAAATCAGGGCACGTATTCACAGAGCATCTTGTCCTCCTGCCAGGAGGACTCCCTAGAAGCCCCTAAAAGATCCTAGTTAAGAGTTTCCTCTTCAGACCTCTTCACAGAGTTGCCGAGAGGAACCTTGTCTGAGGAACTGGAAGAACTCTTGCGTAAAGAGAAGAGCGTGGTTGACCCCGTGGCTAAGAATAATGTCACGCTGTATACTGGGTGGTGTAGTTATTCGGGCTGTTTTGGGTCTCTATCAGTGAATTTGATGAGAGAAATAATATAGGAGATAAGATATACATTTAAGTCCCCCACCGGGCTGATTTCTTACATAATTAACTGTACTTGTACTTTTTACCAGCTCCAAATGGAACTCACCATGTCTGCCAGTGCAATGTACAGGAACATTCCTCCTGCGATGGCGAAGATCACATTAGGGGCGAAGTTGCTTCCGAGCAGGATTCCAAACACGAGACCGAGATAGCAGGACATGGCAGAGAGCAGGTTGAAGAAAATGGCCTGTGGGATGCTCATACCAGCGTTCAGCAAGATGACAAAGTCACCTGGAGAAGGAACAGAAACACAAGGTTGGCTGGAACCGGACATCGCTTAAAAAGCAGTGTGAGCAATTCTTCCCTATAAACAAACTTCTAACTGATTGGTAAGCACATTATTTATTTTCCAAAGTCGTCCATTTTCTCATCACAGGGCTGATGCACCAACATCAGCGGTGGAACCGGTGGCGACCAATTGTCCGTAGGGACAAACATTCCCTGTATTGAATGTTTTTGGACTGTGGGAGGAGGCCGGAGTACCTGGACAGAACCCACGGGCGGAACAAGAGCATGCAAACTCCACACAGAGAGAACCAGGTTTGAACACACAACCTTCTTGTTGCGAGGCAACGGTCCTACGCCACAGCTCCAAATCTAAGTCTGTAAGTCTTCACCCACAAGTCAAAATGCAGGGGATTTGGGGTCTTTTGGGCGTTACACCCTTGCTGTTGGGGTTGACAACATAGACCGATAGTTGCTTCTTGTCATACAACCGTCTCATATCATCAGTTCTGCCGTTTGTCAGCCGAGGGCCTTAATGACCACAGATCCCTCACGGAGGCTCATGACTGTCAGGCAATTGCTGAAAATAGTATCTTTTACAATCTTTTTATAGTTTTGCTGAATTATTAACTTGGTTATTGTTAATTGGAGCTATTTGTTTTTCTTAGATGAATCATTTAGCTTCCGTATCTGTCTTAAATTGCAGGAATTTGTCCTATGATATCATGTCTGTCGGATGGATGCAGCTCTTCGGTATACCAGTAGAGTCCGCCAAAGACCAAAGATCCTCAACGAAGGGTCATGAGGGACCTACTCTTCGATTTGAGTGAGAAGGTACTGAATAACCTGCATTTAACCCTGACAAAATGTCATTCTCCAGTTTGATTTCCGCGTTAATTTGCACAAAAACACCAACAAAGTGTCATAATTGTCATTGTTAAATAGTGTGGCCCCGTCACTTTTAATGACCACAGTAATCCTCTTCCTCATGGACCGGCACAATTTCCAGTTGTGTGGAATGCTTCGGATGATTCTAGGTCACTGCACATGCTCCGAACAGTGTGCCGATGTTCTTCCGGCTACATGGCGACCTTAGAACTACAATTGTGGAATGAGCTTTCATTGTTGGACTGGCCCCGCCTCCAGCAGGCTAACTGAACGATGACGGTCATGTTGCCCCAGCTTTGGCATTCTAGCAGGTGGAATATTCTCCCCCCAATCTTATTCTTTCTTTTACAGAAGTAGGTTCATTTCAGCAGAGGGAGGACTAATTAATCCATTGTGGTTATTTCTCTATCAAGTGTGTTTTCAGACTCGCAGAAATGAGTAAAGCAGGGCCAAACTTTGTGTATTCTGGATCGCCACAAAAACCCTGCAATATTTAGCCGAAAAGGTTTGATGTGTTTTTTAAACGCCCGGTTTAGAACCGAAACACATATCTGATCTTCTGCTGTGTTCTGAACCGTCCAGACCTCTCAGGTCTTCTGGATCAGGTCTGCTCAGTGTGCCCAGAGTCAGAACCAAACATGGAGAACAGCGTTCAGGTTTTATGCAGCGAATATTTTGGAACAAGCTCCCAGAATACTGCAGGACTTCTTAAACCCTCAGTGCTTTTAACATGAAACGTGAAACTTTCTTCTTTGCTGCCGACTTTTATTAAAATTTTCAAACGAAACTACTACTTACAAATCCTAAAAACATCTATTTTAAGGGACCTCCTCACTTGACAGGATACTCTATGAGGTTGTGGATGATGACATCATTTTGACACTTGAAGGCCACCACAGATTCTTGGATAGGGAGGGGTGAGCTGATTTTGCGATCTAGAACTCTACCACCAGATGTGACTGTATTTTACAAACTTCAGAGTTAAGTGGCATAAAAACTTACCCAGCTCGTGGGGAAACTCCTCACATACGATGGCCGTGGACGTACTGAAGCCCGTGAGTATCGACACGGTGAACGAGGCGCCGATAGCCAGGCCATCAATGAAGTTGTGCAGCGCGTCGCTCAGAGTGATCATCCACGCCACCGTCTTGATGCTTGACATCTTTTTCCCCCGCAGCCAGTGACACGTCAGACCAGATGCCTTGTTGTCCTGGAGGAGTGATGGGACAGGTTAAAGGCTTCCACTGCTGTTTGAATCGATTATTATTAAATAAAAGAGGGCAAATGTTTAAACTTTTGTGTTAAGTGTTGATCTGACTGTTAAATTGACCTTTAATGTTTCAGAAATGGTTTCACGATTGTTCGTTTCCAAAGAAAATAGATTTCAATCACTATAAAAACGCAGCCACGAAGGAATCGCAGAACATCGAACTTCTAGTGCCAGTCCCAAGCCCGATTGATCAGGAGGGTTGCTTCAGGAAGGGAATTCGGGGTAAAAACCTATGCCAAAAAAAATGATCACGCGAAACTGCGATCTGATTTCTAGACCGATTCTGCTGGAGCTCGGTCTAACAAGTATCATGGATGGTACTGTTAGCCAGCAGGGTACCGGCGTTAACTATGGATGGAAACTGATAATCGGCTGTGGTGACCCTGAAAGGCAACAGCCTGAAGACAAAGAAAAAGATTTCAGTCTTTAACAAGACAAAGCATCTGCACCCCAGCTAGCAGCCTTTGAATTTACATGAATGTCAGTATGTGCCTGCTAACATTCACCATGCTAATTAGCATACTTAAGGAGCCTTTCTAATGCTAACTTACTCATTTTTATACATTGTTTTGGCGAGCATGCTAACATGCTAACAGTGACAATCTTATTTTAGCATCATTGCAGCGGGACCCTGATCCCCGACTGCCCCTGCTCCTCAGGGATGAGTCAGGTTAGAGAGTGTTGAGTAGAGTATCGGTGAGTTTAGAGGAGTATAAACTGGGTTGGGCATGTACTCTAGAAGATGACGGACCCTCAGAGTCACCTCAGAATCACCTTCCCGTGGCAAACTTTTAAAAAAATGTATTTATAACAAAAGGGACAATCTTTATATAAAATAATTTTTATTTAACCATTGGGATTCATCTGAGATATACGTTTCCACAAAAAAAAAAAGAAGAAACTATAATAACATTCAAAATATCAAAAGGCTACTTATCATGGTTAATATATTGTTTGTATGGTTTAGGAGATATGAACGTGATGGAAAAATGAATACAGATGGTCGCATCCTCCGTAATAATCCTGTTTTTGTGTCTGTTTCCCTGTGTAAACCTGGACGGTTTCTCTGTATACACCTGGACTGTTTCCCTGTATACACCTGGACTGTTTCACTGTATGAATCTAAGCTGGACTCGTTTCACTGTATAAACCTGGACCGTTCCACTGTATAAACCTGGACCGTTCCACTGTATGGACCTACATGGGTTGCCCTGGCTTTGATGTTTTGAGAACTGCCATGTTGTCATGG
>VRLP01003108.1:0-70907 GCA_009660295.1 Lophius piscatorius
AATATTACACTATAATATAAATATTACACTATAATACAAATATTACACTATAATATAAATATTACACTATAATATAAATATTACACTATACTATAAATATTACTCTATAATTTAAATATTACACTATAATATAAATATTACTCTATAATATAAATATTACACTATACTACAAATATTACACTATAATATAAATATTACTCTATAATATAAATAATACACTATACTATAAATATTACACTATACTATAAATATACTATAAATATTACACTATAATATAAATGATACACTACTATAAATATTAGACTATAATATAAATATTACTCTATAATATAAATATTACACTATAATATAAATATTACACTATACTACAAATATACTATAAATATTACACTATAATATAAATAATACACTATACTATAAATATTACTCTATAATATAAATATTACACTATAATATAAATAATACACTATACTACAAATATACTATAAATATTACACTATAATATAAATAATACACTACTATAAATATTAGACTATAATATAAATATTACACTATAATATAAATATTACACTATACTACAAATATACTATAAATATTACACTATAATATAAATAATACACTATACTATAAATATTACTCTATAATATAAATATTACACTATAATATAAATAATACACTATACTACAAATATACTATAAATATTACACTATAATATAAATAATACACTACTATAAATATTAGACTATAATATAAATATTACACTATAATATAAATATTACACTATACTACAAATATACTATAAATATTACACTATAATATAAATAATACACTATACTATAAATATTACTCTATAATACAAATATTACACTATACTGGACATATTACACTATAATATTAATATATTAGAAGAGAAACCTATTTTGTATTGTCTCTTGTTTTCTGGTCTGTTTACCCCAGAGTTTTGTTACCCCATTTTATTTTTTAGGTTGCTTGTGTAGTATGCGTGCATATTTATTAATTAATAGGATTTCTTTAATATTTCTCAGAGGAGTGGTCTTTGTGCTGGGGAAGTAGTATTGAGATCTCGAGGTAGATTTCCAGTCATTTTATTGCACCTTTTACGCTGTCGTCCCCCTCCACAAAAAGCCCCTAATCCCCTGCGACGTATATGAAATCCTCCTTATTGAACTCCTTAAACTAAATGTGACCAAAGAGCAGCGTTTTTAGTCATAAAAAAAGGAAGAAAAAAAGCTCCCCCTGGTGAGTGAAAAATGAACTACTAGAGTAAAATAGAATATTTACACGATAAGAAGAAATATCTCCTCAAGTCAAATCATATTCACCAAATTTGGACTAAATTGGATTTTCTCAAATATCTATTAATTCTGTTTTGCAATATTTCAAATTGCAGTACAAAGAAATTATTTAATGAAATTCTATTAAACTACCCACAACCCACTCGTGTTTCATGCTGATAACATCAATGATGATGACGAGTTTGTATTTTCCTCTTAGATGTACTTCCTGTGGGCAGAGACATGATCACACTTTATAGGAAATGCCTGAGAAGCCAGGAAGAAGAAATGTACATCTCATATTTTTCTCCACCTTCTTATTTGCCCAGACGTAACGAGGCATGGGTGGGTCACATAGATCAGCTCTGGGTTAAGCTGTGAGCATTTACCATTCACCCTCGCCCGACGAGAGCGTACGCTCTGGACGTACATCTGTCCAGATGTTACAGTCATAACACACCACATCATTTCCTCTCTGTCTGCAGAGTTGTGCTGTTTGTGTCTGTGTGTGTGTGTGTGTGTGGGTGTGTGTGTGGGTGGGGGTGTAATCCACTGAAACCTATACAAACAGACAAACATAGATGATGGAACATCTGCCACAGCAAAAGCAGCCTCTCATTCACAGAAATCCTCATCTCAGAGAGCAGAACAATAAATGATAAATGCCATAAATAGAGCTGCTGTCAAGTGATTGTTTTATTACTATGCAAAAATTATCTAAAATAGAGGGAAAATATTTTTAAAAAATTAAAAAATCATATGGAAAATATAAACACGCCTTCAGATTTCACACCTCGGTTTAACGGCTTCAGAATAAAAGCGTTCGAGTCCTAACCTCAAGTCATTGTCTCCTCCACTGCCTCACGCTCCTCAAAGTAAAGACAAAGACGTCTTCTAACAAACACGTCTTCTAACAAACACGTCTTCTAAGAAACACCTCTTCTAAGCCTTGTGCCCACTTCCTGGTGATGAGCCCGCTCAAAGTGCTCACACCATCTGTCATTGTGAAAACATCTTCAGCTGCATTTTAGTAGTAAGACAGAGAACTAATCCTGTTCTGTGAAGCCATCCCAATCAGAGTCCAGCAAATGTAAGCAATACAATCTCTTCTTTTAACTGCTGGCATCATTTTGTTGCTGTTTAAGGAATTAAATACTTTTATTGATGTTTAAATGTAAGCTGCAAACAAAAGTAAAAAGTTGGGACTGAATTTGAGCTGTAATCATGTGATAAAAAAATGCCCATCATGCATCGCTCTGCAGCCTCATATCATCATATCATCCTCCAGCACATAGACCCGCACCAAACCCGCACTACGCTCAAAAATAAATATATGCATCGTCTAGAGTTAAACTAGAGAAAGGAAAAATCTCCATGTGCTGTCCATGTGTAACGCAGATAGATGTATGTGGGCACTGGAGGATAACAGCTCTGCTGCGTGTCTCTGTGATACAGAAAGAGATGAGTAGCCTTCTTCAAACAACAGAGAAATAGAGTGGTAGAAATAAAAAAATATATTCAGTAAGTTAAAAACCTATAGAAGGAGTTTAGGGGTGAAAGGAAACTACAATTCCTCTTAATGCCTGTACTATGTGATGTTGGCTCTGCAGGCATATTGTGCTAAGGTAAACATTTGGAGCAACTCTGAAGCAGAGATTTGGCGCTTTCTTTGAACAAATAAACATTTCTAACAGAATGGTACAGCGGCCGACAGAGGCAAATGCACTGCAGCCATCAATTTGACAACATGCGCATGCTGCAAAATATGGAAAAATCTTGATCAAGTTGAAAACACAGGCACGCTGCAGAAAACCACAACACAGCACATGGTGTGATTTCATGGTGTGTTTTTTTTTTAATTATTTGTGGTTCTAGCAATTTTGATTACTTCTTTTTTAGCAAGATTATAGCAAATCATAGTCGCAAAGTTAGTGGTCTATTTTGGCTAAATTCAAATTGTGGCCACAGTGATGAGTGTCTTCATCCATAATGTTCACGTCAAGACGCACATCAAACAGTCAACTGTCTGAAGAGAAAAAAAGTCAGTGGCGCTAGAGGCTCATTTAGTAGCAGACAAATTTAATTATTGGGATTAGGCAATTAAATAATAATAAAAGTGACAGGCCTAATCATCATCAAGTCTACTGAGGGTCATATGTTTTTGCAATCCCCTCAAGCAAATCTTAAGAATGTTTCTGATTATTCAATGTGAATTTTATATTGTTTTGTTTAAAAAAAACATTTAATATTTTCACAACTGAAATCAGAGGTAGATCAGGTAGGAACGGGCAGATAATGCGTTTCACTGCACATACTACCTCTATGACTGTGTATGTGACAAATAAACTTGAAGCTGAAGGTCCTTCCACTAGGACCAACCTCGACATCAGAAGTTGATCAGATTGGAAAAACTAGAAAAGCACATCAGGAAAAACAAATCTCACTCATTTAGTGGGATATTCCTATGACTAAACCATACGCCAATACGGATAAAATGACTCCCAAAAGGAAAAAAGCGATCATTGCCAAACATCATTCCCAGTCCTAAATGCCACAGAATGTAATGGTTCCACAGCTCCTGCCCAAGATTAAGGATAAAGGAATGAAGTAGAGCTTTCTCAGCGAGAGGTTTCGGTCTGCCTGTCAAGCATCTTATGAAGAAGAAGCAGGTGACAGAAGCTGTTAAACTCTGCGGGAGGATGTGGGAGCGGATGAGCAGATTAAAGAGAAAATGGGAGATAGTGATTACGTGAGTAGAAGAATTAGAAATAAAGGTAGTATCATCTGACAAATTCTCCAAGAGGCTTAAAAAAGCGTCTAGTGATTGCATTAGTGCTTATCAAAGTATTAACATGTTTAGGTTAAATATTCGTACTCAAGAAGTAAATAGTGTTAGGATGGTTGACGCTAGTAAACAAACTTTAAACTATAGACCTCAATGTACAGGCAATCCCCATGATTGACCTTCTCCGGTTAAATGTGTAGTTATATCGGAAATTCTGTGTTTTTCTCCCCCTGGTGAGTAAAATATAAAACTATTAGATTTAAATATGATCAATAGAATACAGACATACTTTAGTTGATACTAAAGCAAAAAATTTGGACTAAATTGGGCCAACAGTTGAGAAATTATGGCCTGAAAACTTTGTAGATAAACCTCCCCCTAGTGGCAGTTTTATACAACTCACCTTTCGTAAAATCGATCCAGTTCTTCCTCGCACTACTGTCTATGGAAGTATAAAATCTGAAAACGATCGATGAGATGTTTTTTGCGTTATCGTGTTAATGCGAAGGAAGTGCAGATTTTCAAAGATAAAGAAAAACATGGCGGTCATTGAGCTCCTCCAACAAGGATTATAATAATAATAATAATAATACATTTAATTTATGCCTGAAGGTGTGCTATACTTCCATTTTTCTGTTGAAAGTTGAAAGAGCTGTTCAACTTTCTTCATTCAACGAGTCAATTCTCGTGTTCAAGTTTTATTAGCACATTTTTTTTCCACCTCTACCGACACAAAATTCAATGATGATAGTATAAAACAGTAAAAGTTAGTTCATACAAATCCAAACAAAATGAAGCGCACCTTAACGATTTCTCTCGTCCCTCAAAGCAGATCATGATCCGATGTTTGGGAGTACTTCGGACATAAGGCGAGTAACACATTAACCAAGAATAAACTATATGCATAGTGAGCTTGTGTCTGTGCCACAACAAAAAAAAAACACTAACTTGTTGAGCAACCAGAAAACTCACCACAAACCGCGGCATGATGAAGGCATGTGGGCCTAAAAAAACATTGCTAATGTGAATCATTCATCATTACCTCCATAACAGCGACTCTGTACACCGCATCACCACATCCATCCAACTCAGGAGGACACACTGACATCACTGATGACATCACATTCCATTTGGTCGAAGATGTGTGTCCAATAAATACCGCAAGGAATGAAGACTTGAGGAAAATGGTCAAAACACTGGACTAAAGTTACGTTCTCCCCCTCACATGATTATTTTTCCAGAGTGGTGTTACCTGCGCTGTCTGCAAAACATAGAGGGGCTATAAAGAAACCTCTATCAGCTGCTGAGTACCTCTCTAAGACAACAAATATATAATATGATCAATCCGGATGTTTTAATGGGCTAAACATCAACACCTAAGATGTAGCTCTCATCCATCAGTCCTACAGGAGAATGCTAGAGCGACGTCACTGAACCTTCTGCATGGACGCTCTGCCAAGAACAAACAGATTTCCCAAATATCCAACAACACTGAAAAGGCAGAACTCCAAGATAAATTAAGGGAAAAAAACTGCAAACGAAACTTATAATTATGGTTTTATATAACTGCGCTCAATACTTTTTAAAGTTTTCATGAGTTCAACAATGTTTTCACTGAAGTCACTGAGAGCCGTACAGAAAACAACATCAACAACATCAGAAGACTTCACTCACATACTGACCACATCTGGAGAATGTGGAACACTGTAACCCCAAAGACAGTGGAAAAAAAATTAACAGACGATCAATAAAACTGATAAAAATCTCCCTCACCAACCCCGTCTTCTAGAAATAATATCAGAAATCTACGCACCTACGTCACACTCTTTATCCACATAATACCACCTGATCACAGACGGAATGTACCTTTAATCTCTCCCATTAATATCTGTTATTGTGGTGGGTTTCAAACTTTTGTTCAACAATGTAACTTTTTTGAATACATTTTTCAGCTAAGTACCTCTGATCAAATTATACAAAATTGGTTTGTTGCTTTTGCAAAATGATAGAAATAAAATGTTTCTAGGAAAATAAAAAGGCAGTAAAAAAAATTTAAATTGAAAAATTTGAATTGAAAATAAATAAGAATAGAGAAAAAAAATTCAGATCACACGTATTATATTCTGTGCAATTATATTTAGAATGTTTCTAAAAGAATTCTGACCTTAAAGTCCAAATTCAGACACTGAACATGTGAATAAATTCAGACTTCTGACGGTATTCTAATAATTCAGAATTCAGTTACAATTTTGGAAAGAACAAAAAAAAGGAATATGGTCTTAATGTCTTCCATACATTTAACATTGGAAAATAAAATGTATGTGTATGTATGTAATTTATTTTTCATGAAAGTTATTATAATAAGTTAGTTTTAGGAATCATGCCTGACTGATTTTTTTCTAACAATTCAAAAAAAAAAAACACATACCCCCTGCGGTACCCTTAACATCCCCATATGAAAGTCACAGGTTGTTTTTTTTTGCAATACAAAGTCTGTTTGTGGCGACGACGGCGTAACGCCATGTTCCTGGTTAAGTTGAGGCGCTGGCGGACCTTACAGCGAGGAAGAACTGGATTGATTTTGGGAAAGGTCAGTTGCAAGGAGATCTATCTCGTACTTATCATTATGTACTCTATTAGTTCATATTTTACTCTATGGGGGAGCTTTTTTTTTTAAAAAGATTGCTTTTCAGACATAACTTCACATTTAACGACAGCGTAGGCCTAATATGATGTGATATTTATATGACTGAAGCATTGAAGGCCATGGAAGCACTCCAATCTATGATCATTTGGGAAAGAAAGACAAACAGAATGAAAGAATGACAGGAAGGATGAATGTTGAATGATTACACCAGAAGGTCAGTGAGGTCAACCAAAGTCTGCTCAAGTATGGCCTCGCCTGGAAACATGAATAGACCTCCTCAGCTGCCAGCCATCCCTCCTTCCTGCCATCCCTCTGTGCAGCCAGCAGACTTGTGCTGTGTGCTCCAATACAACAGCTTCCTCTGTTGGCCGGCTGTGTATGAAAACTTAATTGTAATTGCCCACAGATTCCAAAGTGGGTAGTGATAGTGTGGGAGAGAGAGCTGGTTCTGAAAAAGAACATTCAGATTCAAAAAAGTGGAGTTCATGATTGTGGTTTCCTCGAAACAGAGAGGGGTTTTTCAGGCCCCTTCACAGAGAACTCTGCAGAACTCTGCAGAACTCTGCAGAACTCTGGCCGGGGGACAGCATTGTCATCAAATAGACACGAAGGAGACTTTGGGGCCACATAATAGGCATATTAAAATTCCTTTCTAAAGTGAACTCGGCTATTAATCCAGGCTTTTAACTGCAACTCCAAGTAAAAGCTAGTGGCAATAAAATTCTTTTGAGAAAAATGGCAAGTTGTAAGAGCTTACCAGACAACACTTTCATTATTCGTAACATAGTCTTCATTCAAAGATCCAGCAGTGACCTCTAGATGACCCGTATTCCCATCCTCCCACTGTCACTGATCCATTCGTCACTTTAGCCCTCAACAATCAGTTTCACGTACAGTATTACGTAGTAGTATTTGTGATTCATGGACTCAACTATCACATTTCTGTCTCTATCTTTAGGACGAAAATGGAAAATTAAAAAAACAAAGCTGTGAGTGAATTCAAGATTAAAATAATGAACTAAAATTTTTGTAGATAAAGCTCCCCCTAGTGGCAGATATATACAACCAACCTTTCCCCAAATCAATCCAGTTCTTACTCTCACTTAGGGCTATGTCAGTATAGGATTTGAAAATTGTCCATGTAATAGCTTTTGAGTTAACACGGATTTGTGGCGGACGCGGCAGCAATGAAGAATCCATATCATCCCTGACTTTTCAGGCACATTAGTATTCATGATGCATCACAGATGTTTCTATTTATTTTGTTCAGTAAAGTCAAAATAACATAAATACATCATAATGCCCTGTAATGTTTCCTCTCATAAGTGACCGTCTTTCCCAAACGCTCTGAAGTGTTTCTGTAAGGCTGATAAGGCAGTTATGGTTTAATGCAGTTATATGAGAGGGAGGGAAAAACACGAGGGAGACAAACACTGTGGAAGAAAAGAAAAGGGATTACAAACAGCCTCAGTAACCTCTGACATCATCTCTCGGTCTGCTCTCAGGTATCTGGACCAATTACTATTACTATCTACTGCTAACAGCAAGGAGGGACCGTAACGCATGTGTATGTGTCCTTGAACCGCTGGTTTTAATCGTTTATCAGGAAAGACAAGAACTGTGGATAAAAACATGGATATTTTGGGCTTTTTTTCTGCTTATTTTGAACTTTAGGTCGGTCATATTCAACCTCAGATCTGAACACTTGTGACATCATTATAGTTGCTCTGATACAAAACAAGAAGGGAAAAAAAAGATGAATAGTCATCCAAATTCTCCAGTTTTGTCAAAAGCACGAACACAAATAACGTGACCAAAATAGCAAAACCAATGCTTTGTTGTCCTCAAGGAGAAAAGAGAATTCAAGTGCGAGAAGCATTTTCCTGTTGATTTAAGATATTCACAGTCTCCTTAGACTACTGGTGCTTCATTTTGTTGTTTCCTCCTTGTGTTAAATTTAGATTCCTTGACAGACGGATGAAAGAGCTACTTGTGCAGAGACAAGTAATGACAGAAAATACAGGAAAGATAAACAGAGCAGATTGTACTGCCATGAGAGATGCAATGTTAAAATGCGGGAGGGCTCCTGTAAAGTGAAACCAGTTCTCCACCCTCATGCACCTGGCGGAGAAGTCCGTATTAACATTTCAAAGAGTCAAGGCAAAGAATGAAACCTGCTACTTCTAGTTGTTCCCTGTCCAGCCTGTTCAAACATGTTTTACCCAGCAGGCTCAGTGTGGCAGTAGAAAGAGACCAAAATTCAAACATGCACACACACACACACCGACCACATTTACGCTTCCATATAGAGAAGTCACACCGTGTAAACCTTCACAAGATGCCGCCAGCTTCATGTTGCAGCAGCAAATCTTATCGTGTGTGTTCTGCTGTTTCCTTCAGACCTGGTGAAAAACTTTCACACGTGATTATAAACCCCCTAAAAGTCTGGGATATTGAGGAATCATAATCACCGCCGCCAGATCATTCATTTAATCACGATAACTCTAAAAACTATCTCAGGGATGATTTTCAAATTTCATACACGTAAAACTTATTGCGAGGAAACGCTGGATTGATTTTCAGGCCATCATTTCTCAACCGATCTTTCAATATAGTCCAGCATATTGAATCACCTCTAGGAACCCAATTGTATTTTACGCTAAAAGCTTAGTAATTTCCTGTTCCTCTACGGTGTTAAACATCAAAGGAACAAGGCACAACACCCAAGGTTCTGGAGAAACTCATGCAGATTTCTCCATTAATGTCTGAATTATTGCCAGCCTCTAATTCTTCCGACAACTCCAACAACCTCTCTGAGTATCTCTAAAATACCCACGGCCATTCCACTTAAGCATCTCTGTTCAGCCCACTGTGCCCACAGCTTCAACCCCAAAGGAACATCAAAGGATTCAACGGAACAAAGGCATCAATAATGGAAACAGTTTCAAGAGAACGCCTCGCCACATTGACATGTCACAAAATCAAACAGCATATTATTCGCTTTTTTTTAAATTAATTTTGAATGCTGTGAAACACGTAACTTCACTAGAATGTAATCATCTGTGTGATGTACCAAAACAGACCTATGAATAAAATTTCATGTAAATCCGTCCATTACTTTTTTCAATAATCTTGCTGACAAAAAAAACAGACGGACAAAATAACAGGAATGGAAACATAATTTCTTTCCTTGGCGGAGGAAACAACTTTTCTGCTAGTTTGGGACGTCATGATTTACTCGAAGGAGAATAGAGGAGACGGCTCGCCAGTGGATTTAGTCGATGAAAGTCCCGGCGAAGCATGAACTCATCATAGCTCCAATGAGGCAAACTTAACACAGGAAACACATAAAGATAGTTAAAGCAAATCATCTGTTATAGTTTATGATTTAATTAAGTAGTTTTCCTTCAGCTTACTTAATCCTATTTGGAAGCAGTCACGAGTTGAGGAAACTTAATACTTATTGCATCATTTTGTCTCGATATTTAGTGTTTTTCTGTTCTTTTGTATTTACAGGCATTTGCATGTATCCAGATCAGGCCTGATCTGACTCATCCTTTTATACAGTACAGAGGAGATCTTCCACTGGGCCACAAATTAGTGATTATTTCTTAATTGGTCTATGTTTTCCCTAAACACAAACACATAATCTTTTATGTGTTTTCTTTGTTCTTTTATTTGTTTTCTACATAAATCACTTTGAATTACATCATTGTACGAAATGTGCTATATAATTATATTTGCTTGTTTTCTTTAACCTCGCTGTGATTCCGATCCACATTGATAAAGCTAAAAAATAAAATAAATAAAAAGGAATACAGACCTTTGGTGGGAACGTGAATGTGTGTTTCAGAGAGAATCCCACAGCCACCTGTCTCAGTCACCTTCCTTAGATGACCCTGATCATGACAACCTGACCCGGAGCCGAACAGTCCAGATGTGTACATCGTCACTACACTTCCTGCACTAACTGTCACCCATGGGTGCCTATATAACCCGAAAACGCGCACTTTGCGCTGAATGCAGAGCCGGTGCTCCGCCGCTCGGACAGCGGGGTTCGCTCACACTGACAGCCGGCGTGTGATGCCAGAGGTTCGGTATGAGACGCGGCGCTTCTTCGCTTACCTTCAAACTTGCAGCCCGGTTCAGCTGCACGGACGCCGGTTACTCCGTCAAGTTGAGACCGTCATACATCATGAAGAAGAGCGGCTTCACTCTCGAGTAGAGCTCCAGAGATGGGGGAGGGTGGTGATCGATGGAAGGAACTGGAAACAGTCACAGTCCTCTGACCGCCGAGTTCAGGTCTGACTGCTCGGTGTCTGCCGGTCCGTCTACTCTTCTACTGCTGGATGACAGAACATCTATCCGGTGGGAGCCCACACGACCGCCTCGTTTACCAGCGGATCACCTCGAGGCGCCACCTACCGGCCATACCGAGTAACCACAGGTGGTGGAGGCGGCGCGGTCCGACTCAGGATCATCATAAACAGGCTAAAGTCAATCAGTCCAGCTCTCAAGTAGACTGTTTACTGATAAACACAACTTTAAAGACACTAAAAGCTGTTCTAAGGCCATGTATGCAGCATAAAGTGTCCTGTTTTTGTGTTCTTTTAGTTCATATTATATTCACTAGGATATCCTTTTTATGAAAAAGTCTTTCAGACATAACCGTTTTAGTCAAGATCCACCTCATGAACCACCTCAAGGAGATCCTACATTTATTTATTTGTCATTTCTACTGTATTTGTTTATACTTCACTCACTGGGGGGGGTGAAGTACACATTACTGTAAATTCAAAACTCATCTTTCGAGATTCAGTTTTGTCTCCTGGGGTTTAACATAAAAGAGACTTTTCAGTTCATTAATATTTTTTTAATTTTATATTTTATTTATTAAAAGTGATGAAAGACATTACAAATAACAATGTAATCTTGATTTAAGATTTTTACCACAGGGCAAAGACAGATGTTTTTTCTAATGAGCAGATGAAGAAAAAAAAGTACCCAGATGGTATTTGCTTCTGTAATTCAGGAATTCAGGCTGCACATTGCTACATGAATTTTCTGGGGGAAATTCTGACCCTACTTTCAGAATTGTGACTTTATTGTCAGAATTGTGACTTTATTCTTAGAATTCTGACTGAATTATCAGAATTCCCCCCAAAAATCAAGAAGTCATATTCGGAGAATAAAGTCAGAATTCCCCCCAAAAATCCTCAGGTAGCCAAATGTGGCCCTAATCCTCTTCCGGACATCTGCAGCATAGTAATGAGTGAGTTTTTTACTCTGTTTTTTTTTGTCAACTCATATTTTTATTAGATATTCTTTATGTCCATTACAAAGGACGCCTCAAGAGGACTAACATAAAATGTAAAAAAGTCATTGGGAAGTAGAACTCACACATGTGAAATCATCTTCTTTAAGATTTCGAAGACAACATAGAGATAAACGATACCTTTAAAATGCACAGAGGCTGATAAAATCAAGTTAAAGGGTGATTACTTGGTCATGATCAGTTGATAAGGGACCAAACCTTTTTTTAATTATTAAAGTATACATGTTTGCATATCGTGATAGAGATAAAAACATGTCATATCCATGTTAAGGGATGCAGGGTCTTATGGACACTTCAGCAGGAATAACTTTGCTACTAGGGTTAACACTACGTCTGTTAGTGGCACATCATATAATTTGTTCTTTGTTACTGTTGTCAGGTCCAGTTTGTGTTCCATTCTAGTATTTCTCTCTTTAAAAAGTGTTGTTGTGGTCTGATTGATAGATAATTGTTGATAAATCTTAGCCAGGGGCTCCACAGGTGAGAAAGTAAGACGTTTCAAATATCAAATGTGCTCGAAGGACTCTGTGGCGCATTGACTCTATACTTTCCCCGGTGGGGTGGGTATCCTCTTCCATCAAAGCCCCTCACAGTCAGCAGTGTTGAGCGATAGTGTTCTGATGAACCCATCAAAGGCTGCTGCTGCTGACTTTGATGGACTCACCACGACCTTCAGTCTCTGCAACAATGTGTTCATCAGAAGGATGGTTCCTGTGGTCGGAGAGGACCTGGCCATCTGTTTCTGGGTGTGGTAGAAATGAATTCTTACCTTTAGTGTGGTCAAATAAATGACGTCATTCAAACCTTATTGCAGGAGACATTATGTAATACAGGCGGTGAAAGTTGCAGTAACGTCTTGGACTTTCATTTGAGGTTAAATTTGCTGAGTTGGCAAATCACAAAACCACAAAATTGTGATTTGTGTTCAACCTTATTCTTGTTAACTCCTTATTCTCTCAGCTGTTCCCTCGAGGGGCGCCGCAGTGGATCATCTGTTCCCATCTTGACCCCGTTGTCTGCATCTTCCTTTGTCACACCAACCAATTGCATGTCCTCTCTCACCACAGGTTGAGAGTATTCAAGAGGCTTCAGAAGGTTCTGACTTTTATTATGTTTACTTTATTTAGAACGGTAATATTACCCATAAACGCTCAATAACATTTAAATATAGCTTTATATGTCAAATAAACAAGTAATCTAAAAGAATGCAACTTGTTTTTCTGGTGGCGGCTGTTCTGGTCAACTATGATTCAGCCTAATCCTGACAAAACTATTTACTGTCACCACAGATTTACTCTTAATTCATCTGAGAGTTAAAGCGCAGCAGACAAACAAATATTGACTGACTTTTTCTAAATCGAAGCTTTTTGCAGCGCAGAGTTATAGTGTGCAAAGTTTACATGTTATCAGTTAGATAAGAACATGCAGATCTTATCTAGAGAGGACTTCAGTGTGGACTAATCAGTACCAGTGCAAGTTAATAAAGAGTGAGAGTAAAGAGCAGTGGTGGCAACTAACTAAGTACATTTACTCAAGTACTGTACTTAAGGACAGTATTATTATGGAGTATTTCCATTTGATGTTGCAACATACCTCTACTCCACTACATCTCAGTGGAGAATACTACCCTGCTACGTTTATCTGATAATTACTAGGTACTTTTCCGATTGCCATTATAAATGTTTTTTTTTTAAATAAATGATTTCAAGAAAAACCTTTTATCCTATTGAAAGTTGACTTTTTTTTTAGAGAAACGCGGTTCTCTTGGGACAGCAGTACTACAAAACCACAAAACAGCCATGAGGATCTTATAGATTAACCTTCTCTATGGCATAAAGTAATTGGATTACTTTAACCTTTAGCATCTGCAGCAGTAACATAGGCCTATATATTAATGCAGCAGGAAAATGAATACAAAAACATCTTATATAATATCAAACCACCTCAAAAGCAAATTCAATACATACTTGAGTAAATGTACTTTACAATTAATGTCCACTACTATCAAATTTTAGTATAATCCTATATTAGTAAAACAAAAGTATATTTTACTTTTATACTTGTTACATTTTGCAGATAATACTTTCACACTTCTACTTAAGTAAGGTATTAAATTAGCAACTTTTACTTGCACTGGAGTATTTTCAAAGCGTGGAATTAGAACTTAGTGTGAGTAGTTTAGTAGTCACGGAGAGTAACGAGTGAGTAAAGAGGGGATGACGTCATCCCTCTCGGCAGGAGGAGAAACTCAATCTGAAGTAACAGTCTGTGAAGCTTGAGTTCATATTGACAGCGTCTCTCTCTGAGTGTCTTTGTGGGAGGAGGCCATGGTGCTGTCAGAGATGGTGGAGAGAGACACCTCCATCCCAGAGTTTGCATCTCTACTGCGGCCCCCAGGTCCCTCCCTGGTGGTCCGGCTGTTCTTTCTGAAGGAGTCCCGGATCCTGCTGGACACCCGCCGCATCACACGGCCTAGCTTAGGGTTCCTCCGCTTGACGAGACCCATGTCATCCTCCAGCTCCTCTGGCGGCACGTCGATGTTCCCCGTGTACCAGAACACCCACCAGATCAGGCTGAGGAAGATGATGATGGCCCCAGCATAGATGAACAAGTCATGGATTACCAGCTCTCCGAAGGCACCCACCATCATGATGAAAACACCGAGTATGTCGTGGGCCACTGCAAACCAGAACGAGCACTTGCAGCGGCCCACTCCTCCGTACCGTTTCTCCGTGACTGGCTCCACCGGCACCGACGTTGACATGATGGAGGCAGAGATCATCCCGGATCTTTTCCCAGAGTTAATCCAGATGTGGAAAAAGCAGCATGTGCTGGCGGTCGATGTTAGAGCAGGACAGTGAGATGTGATCTTCTCTGCGTGACAGAAACACGTTAAACAGTCTGCAGTGATCAAAGTACAAAGTACGGACGTTATCAGCACTGACACCGGCGCTGTAGCGGTGTGGGAGGCTGCATGATCCCCCCACAAAACTACAACTACGCTGTCGTCCCTGACAGCAAGGGTATATCCCTGAAAAGACCCCAATCCCCTGCGTTGTACAAGCATTCCCCCTGATTGAACTCCTGAAATTAAATGTGAAGTAATGTGATTTTTGTGAAAGAAGCTCTCCAACAGAGCAAAAGCAGTAAAATACAACATGTAAAAGAAAAATCTCCTCAAGGTGATTTATGAGCACCAAACATGCACAAAATTGGACCAACCGCTCAGATGTTATGTCCGAAACATAATCCATTCCATCCATCCATTTTCTTTCGCTTAACAGGCGTCTATTCGCAATGGCAACTGGCTGAGAAGGGATTTCCAGACATCCCTCTCCCCAGTAACACTCTCCAGCTCATACTGGGGAAACCTGAGGCATTCCAAGGCCAGATGAGATACATGGTTACTCGAGTGAGTTCTGGATCTACCCCAGCCTCTCCTCCCCGCTGGACTTCCAATTCTCTTTGGACATCTGAGCTCCTGACCCCGAGATTTATAAATAAACAGTGTTTTCCACTTTTTAAAAAAAAGCTCCCCCTTGTGGGTAAAATAGAAACTTTGGGAGTAAAATATGATCGAAAGAAACAGACACTGATAAATACATGATATATCTCCATGATTCAATTCATATGCACAAAATTTGAACTAAATCGTACAAAAAGCTTGGAGGTTATGTCCAGACAACAGTGTCTTCTGTAAAAAAAAAAGCTCCCCCTAGTGAGTAAAAAGTGAACTATTAGAGGAAAATATGATATTTTATCAATAGAGCTTCCCAAGTCAATAAATTTGAACCAAATTTCGAACCAATGGTTGGGAGACGATGTCCCATAAACTGTGATAATGGAGATAAAACTCCCAATAGCGGGAGAAATATCGGACCAATCTTTCCCTAAATCAATCCAGTTCTTCCTTACACTAAGTTCTATATGGATATGTGGGTTTAAAATGTTCCATGGAACATTTTTTGTGTTATTGTTTCCACTATGGATCTACAGTGGACGCAGCAGCGATGATTCCATAAGATCTCCAACTTTTCCGAGAAATAAATAATGATTCCAAGAGTGATTTCAATCTTCTGATCAGCACCCCTGGCTGTATCGTTTCCTCCTCTGCTTCTCTTTCAGTATGGGGATCCATACCAGTCCCATCGCAACAAACATAAGCCCAATGGACAGGCAGGCTGAGGCCACAGAGCGGGACGCCTCAGTCGCCCCCACTGACTGGAGCAGGAAGAGGAGTCCACCTGCAGCGGACATCAGAGATCCCATCACCATCACGATGATGGATTTATGGAGGTACGCCCAGCCTGGAGCCCCTGCAGTGCCGATGTGTGGATCTGGACACAGGCTCTGACTCCCAGAATCTGGAAATGTGGTGTCTTCAGTTGCTTCTATGTTGGTTCCACTTTGTGAACCCTTAAGTCATGAATAATGGAGACAGCAGCCACTGAGCATCCAAAGCGCCCCAATTCCCTTCTTCTTCCTGTCTTCCAATCTGCCTGCTCAGCCTTTGCTGAAATCAAGCCAACCATCCAAGAGCATGTGAATTAGTCATATGACACAACTATCCAAGAGCATATGAATTAGTCATATGACGTCTGATCAATACGGGTTTCTGCACGATGCATCTCTTGATCTCCTGCACGGTAACCCGGGAACATGCTGTAACTCCAGATGGCCCCCCACACCCACACAGCAGAGGCAGGGCTTGGATGAATAAACAGACCCTGCCCACCTGTTAACAACAATATCATCACTAATGATTGCCTGGCGACTTAGATCGTCTCCTTCCTCCAAAATAATCATCTAATGAAATGTATGAAGTCTCTTAAATCGCAGATCAGCTGGTGAGCCGTCTGTACGCACAACGCAATAAAAAAGGACACATGGGTTGGAGGATGCGATGGATGAAATGTGGCAACATAGCCGTATTGTATGTAGGCAGCATCTGTGCAAGCCTGAGAACTTCACAATAGGCCTGTCATCTGATACAGCCTGCAGGTTTACAAGAACCACGAGCAAACAGCTCTGAAGGATGAAGCCCTTCAGATGTTTCTACACTCAGTGCTCCATGAAAACAGGCAGGATTCTGTGTTCTGATGAGCACAGAATCATCAGAACACACTTTACATTGTAAAGATTAATGTACCACTGGTCGTTATCACCTTCCTCAATCAAACGAGCTAAGCTGATTAGGTTTATATTCAATGAGTCACCCATCAAAATAATGATGGTGAGGATGATCAGTGATAGAATACACTCGATAAAGATAGCAACACAACACTTTCATTCTTGTTTTTCAAAAGCTCAATTAATGATTCAAATTTTTTTATGCACCCAAAGTATTTTCCCTGCAGAGGAGGATTAGGCTCACATGGGGTTACATGATTTATTTTTTTAATTCTGACTTTTTTCTCAGAATTCTGACTTTACTATGAGAATTCTTACCCTAAACTCAGTATTCTCACTTAAAACTCAGAGGTTTCTGTATTATGTTACTTTTATTTAATATTTTTTGTTTGAGTGGAGGCTTTTTTATAAGCCCACTGGGCTTCTGGCTTCTTCCTGCACTAAATACGGATACAATTTGTACAAATAAACTATAAATCATGATATAATTCTGACTTTAAACTCAGAATTTCGAATTTAAACTCAAAATTTTTAGAATAAAGTGAGGAGGCCCTAATCCTCTTCCGTATACGTCTCACAGAACATATTCCTAATATCCATGTTAGTATTTATTCTCTGCAGAGCTGATCCATCCTCCTGACAGGTCTATGAAAATGATGATAAAACTGCACATTTTCTGTGTTGTTCAATCTGCAGTCCGGAACTACGGACATCAGATGACTGGGGTACAGACGTGCATTTTTTGGTTGCAGATAACCCAACGAACAGAAGATTTGCACACATCAGAAAACTGGTCCATATCTGATGTGACCACTATTTGCCTCGTGTACTGAGACACGTCTTAGTGGATCGGGTCGTTGATCAGAACCTGTGGAAGGTTTTATTTATGTAGTTGTGGATGTTTGGTGCATGACTCATTTTGATAAAGTGCCCACTACAATGGAAATCTCTGTATGTGCTAAGATGTCTTAGTGTGACATGTGAAAAAATAGGGGCAAGAACCGTGTGTGTGTGTGTGTGTGTGTGTTCACAGGTTTGTTGAGTGCTGATCCGTTAAATCTCAATCTGAAAACATTTCCAGAGGAAAGTCTGACTGCCAATAAAAAATGAATCAAGCTTAAAGTTTAAATAATTACAACGTCTTTTGTTGCTTCTGTAATAGATCAATTGTAGAGTTTCAATCCACTTCAAGAACAAGTAACCACATGCCTTCATTTACTCTCCGTGAACAGCCGCTGATGAAGCCATTACATGCATTTAGTCTTCCCTCTCATTCTGACCCCATCGTAGTCGACTGCAGTAGAGCTAGAATTATAAGTAGAGCTAGAATGATGAGACAGAAGTCGTCCTCTGACTTGGACAAATGATAATGATCTCATGAGGAGGCGGCTGTCGGTGGAGCGAGCAGGGACCGTCTACAAAGAGCAAGACGGAGAGAGCGCGGTATCAAAAAAATACAATAGCGTTAATGATATGCAGAGTAGCCTCACCAAAACTATTGAACACTTCCGTGGGCTACTGTTGAACATAATACAGCATTTTCAAATAAGTGCTTTTTAAAAAAGATTTTTATAATTGTGGTTAATTATGATTTGTTATAAATTTCAATATCTTCACCCTTCGATTGAATTGTCTCCCCAAATCCATAAAATACATTAGAAATAAGCCAATGATCATACTACAGCAACTAGTTTGGAAAAAGATCCTTTTCTCTACTTATGGTAAATGTTTTATTTGGAAGAAAATTCCATAACATTGCTCCAATGTAATACAGTGTCACAGCTATGGTTCCCCAAATGATCGCACTTCAATGGCTAGATTGGAGTTTTTCTTTATAATTTTTTTTATTTGGAAAACATTTCAATAACATCATCATTATGCAATAGTATCACCAACTTCACAACAGTCTGGGAGGAGGTCCACCAGGACACCATCTGCTAACTTGACCCTTGTCAGGAGTGCCTACAGGCTCGTGGGGGTCAAACACACAGCTGAGACACATTCATGATTTGTAGTGATGAAATTCACTTCAGTTGGATCAGCCTGTTTTGTGCTCAGTAAAATTTGTTCAAGATCTGAGGTGAGATTCTTATTTTTTGAGCAGTGTATGATGGCTCATTGACAGCTTTTTTTTATGCCATGAAAATTAATCAATTAGACAAAAATAAAAACAGTCACAAATATTATCATTCAACAATGTTTATAATCTTATAAATGTTATGGGGGGAAAAACAGGCTGAATCATCTGGTCTGAGTAGAAGGTCCATTCTGAGGGTTATCAGCCAAGATGCTTTACAAAGATCATTTCACTTTAGGCACTTTTCTTTTTACTTTGGAGTCGGCCATGCCAGCCTTCTTGGTCAGTTTGTTTTTTGCCTTCCTTGTCTTTTCCACCACAGCAGGTTTTGGTGCTTTCTCCAGCTGCTTCTTTTTGGATGGCTTCTGAATAAAAGGAAAATAAATATGAGACTCAAGACAAGAAACTGGCTGATTACTTCTAAAATGTAAGATGAAGGGAAGCAAGTATTTTAATGTATCAGCTGTGATTAGCTCTTACCCCCAGTTTAGGCTTTTTGCTGGGTGTTGCTATGGGAACCAGCTGAGGGATTTCCTCTTCTTCTTCCTCTTTTGTGATTTCTGTTTGCTTTATTTCCACTGTCTTCTTCTTTGCCTGTTTTTTCGCTGCAGCTTTCTGAAAACACACAAGCTGGTTATGTAGAATAGATCTTAAACCTTTCATTCATTAAAACACATGAAAATATGAGAAAAGTGATCAGTGCAATTGTACAGGAACGTGAGGGAGGGTACAGAACTTTTGGATGAAGGGGTAAATAGATGTGTTAGGTTCTTCATCACGCCGCTGGCTTTCCATTATAGTTCGCCACTGTATTCGTCTTTGGTGTGGTCCAAATGCCAACCCTGAGCCACCTTCTACCAACAACAGCAGGTCACTCCCATCTCCTTCAGTGAAACTGCTGCATCATTCAGTTCAGGAGGCTCTTAATGGGGAATCTGTGCAAGTTTCAGAGCAATCCCTGGAGGAGGTGGGGCTGTTTTGCCTTCCAAAGGAAGTAGAGTCTCCGCTGTGCTTTGTAAGCCAGTGAGAGATATTTGCAACACATGTCAGCGGTGGTGAGCTTCAGACTCGAAGGAAGAATTCAGAAACTGTTTCTGTTTTTGTCATTCTACTATGATTGTATTGTCAGCAAATATGACGATGGTGTTAGACTTTAACTCATCTAACAGTTAGAGGGATGGAGGGAAGAGAATCCATGTGTAAAAATGGAATAGAGGAGAGTGCTGTGGACACAATGTTGGGCCATTTCTCCGATCAGGATAAGAGTTGACCAGGTGAGGTCCTGTATCCATTTGCACAGTAAAGCCTCTAGGTTTTTGGAACAGTTGATCAGTGCATTGTGTTATTAAAAGCAGATATTATTTCAAACATTGTTTCAACGCATCAGCCATTGATGCAAAATTAGCATTGAATTCTGGTCTCACCTGTTTCTTGGAAGTCCGAGCCTGTTTATCAGTCTCCTCCTCAACACTGAGGCTGCTAAGGTCTGAGGTGTAGATGGGCAAAGCCACAGACGCATGACTCTTTATGTGGATGATCTTCATTATTGGACCTTTCTTTAAAAGGTAATACAAATACAATAGAAAATTAATGAAAAAGTTATAGACTTCTTGAGAATTCAAGAAGGCTAAAATTCATAATTTCTAAACAAGCGTGAAGCAACAAAGAAAAGTGAGCAAAATGTTGATAAACACCAAAAGCTGAGCATGGAACTAAGTCTTCTAATAATTTAGTAATTTGTCAAACACGGTAACCAACCATGATGAAAACAGACAGCTTTCTGGACAGCGTTACTCACCACACGCATCTTGGCCACCACTGTTTGGACGGCAGCCTCAATGTTTTCTGTCACCTCGTCCGCAGTCATGCCAGAATGAGCCACACGGGCCATGCTGCAATACAATACAACCAAGATAAATAAAAGCATCATTAAGGATATGGTATGAACATTGTAGCACAAAATCTATGGAAGAGGAACCGCTACCTCTGTGGATAGAAAGGGCTTTTCTACTAAGATGTTGTTAAAAACGTTATGATTCAACCAGGCCTAATCCAGATCTCGGTGCGTATACTCAAGCATCAACTAATCATTGTTGATTTTTGGATTCACATTTTAATGGGATAATTGCTTTTTTTCCCTCCCTGTTCCAGTTAGTAGATGACCTTTCCTTTTTTTTTTACGTTTTGTATGACGATGTGTCACAATTTAGTATAAGATCCACTCGAAAAAATAGCATAAAACAGGAGTGGGTAAAATACTTTTTCAAATCATTATAGATTCACAGATAACAGGTCAACATCTCCTTAGGAAAACATAAAGCATTAGAGAGAATCTCACCAGCAAGAGCCCTTGTTGTTTATCTTCAACTTGGTGCCCTGGATGATACTCTGGATGTCTCTGGCCAGATGTTTGCTCTGCAGGTTCACACATAAAGGTTCTCTAGTAAAGACAGAAATTGGATGAGAATGTATTATGTAGTTTTGTATGCAAAGAAAGTCAAGCACATTATATGCAGATTTATATGTAAAAAACGGATTGACCAAATACCAAACGTGTTTAAGAAATTGTGAGCAATATAAACAGGAAGCCAAAATAATGAAAATGTATTTTTATGCAGCATTTTAGATTCCGGAGTAACCTTGTGTGAGAACGTACACATTTTTATTTACATATAAGCAACTAAGCACTAAAGTTGAGTCACAAAATGTATCCTTACTTTCGAACTTGCACACTGATTTTTAAATACCGAGGAATAGAGCAGTCCAAGTGATACATGACTTCAATGACATTTTTTAAATTTCAATAATATTCAATGCAATAGTGAAAGAACATAACTATTTTTTCACCATTTGTCCACCAGTCTGCCAGCAAAAATATTCAACATAAAGAAAGGAACTTTACGACATCTGGACAGCAAAGCCAAAAATGATCAATCATGAAATATCAACAGTCCACTGTTTCAAGGTGGTCAATAAGATTCCACTTCAAACTGACTGACCGGAGGGGAAATAGTACGAAAGATGCTTGAAGGGCAGGCAGCAATTAGTTAAGTTCTTACTTTTTCCTCTCGTAGAAATGTTTCCCGAGGTGAGAGGGCAGTAGACGGCGGATGCGGTCATCGGAGATGAACATGGCATAGTTTCCCAGCAGCCGCCGCTTTGCTTCAAAAGGTTTGTACTCCGACTTTAGGGCCTTGTATGGTATGATCTGCTCTAGACAAAGTGGTATATTAATGACCATAGCTTAAAAAAACTTCAATTAGACTGAGACTTGAACTTGCATGTAAGATCTCGCTGCTAACAAACATTCATGATGACCAATACATAAGTCCATTATGATGAGGGATGTACACATATATACCTCTGTGACGTTTTTGACTCCTTTCTCCTCCAGCAGCCTCTTATAAAACCTCTGGGTCTGTTCTGAGGTCATTTTGGGCTCATCCCTGGTGAAGAGGCAGACCTCTTCGGTGTCAATCCGCTGGCCATTGGGCAAGGGTCTAAGGGGAAATTAAATTACAACATCCTTTAGGTGAATTCAAATAAACAAGTGCCACAGAGGAATTACCTGTCAGGTATGAGAGTGGATTTACGGTGATATGTGCTGGACTCACATGCGGATGGTCTGTGCCTCATTGGGGATCCTCCAGAATGTGAAGAGAACACTGATCTGCTGGGTTTCGTCCAGCAAATCTTTGGTCGACTTTGTTTTCAGGAAAGCCTGCAAAGCCTGAACTGCCTTTTTCACCTAACATAGACATGACATACCATAGCATGTCAGTGTTATTGAAATAGGATCGAAATCAGTTCCAAACTCTGTAATTTCCTCCATGTTTTCAGAATGGCTAATGCCTGAGAAATAAAGTTAGCTTTGCTGCTAAACCCGTGAGGAAGCTAACAGTAAACGCTGCTAGTAACGGTATACCCGACGTCTGTGCAGACAGTTATGTTCACTCAACTAACGTTTTATAAAAGAGTTGGATGTACTGTAACATAACACATTTTTACCTGTACCCGGTCCAACGCAACCTCTTTTTTCTCCGCCATGCTCTCTTCTTCACGTGTGAAATCCAGCACGCATGCGCAGTGCTTCGAGTCTACGTCATTTTTTCTTCTTCGATTATTTTTCTTCCTCTTTTTCTACTTCTTCTTTTGGTCTTGTGGCGGGTGGCAACCAACGTTTACGATGCACTACTGCCACCCACTGTATTTGAGTGTGGACCACAGTTATCTATCTCATTCAATCAATAACAAGAAAAATAAATGTATATATATATCCATATATGCAAGCTCAAGATTATTTTCATCGTTTTAGTTTCTGGCAAATAATGGAAAAGATTTCAAAAAGATTTTTTAGGTTCAGTTCTTCAGCGCCAATCTTCTGGATTTCCCTTTTTAATGCTTCTCGAGGACTTTTGTCTGTGGAAAATTACATGCTGTGTGGAGTCACATAATGCTGGCGACTGTTTCAGTATTGAGTGAAATGTTTTATTAAGTTTAGAATATCTAAATCGAAGCCTTGTCAGGATGTTCTACTACTTGGTGTTCCACTTAGTTGTTCACACTGTGCCTACTTCTGTCAGTTTTCTGACACTCTTCATTCATGCTTCTTTTATTGTTGCTTTTGCCTCAGATTTGCTAAGTGAAATGTCTGATATCTTCATACACCAGAGCCTGTTTTGCTAAAGCTAAATTACCCATGTCCTGTAAACGGTGTCATCTAACATGTTCTAGCCATTGATTTTTGTAAGTTAAGCCTAGCCAGACTTATAATGCCCAAAACAAACTTCAAATAGCGCCACAACCATCAGGTGTATTTGCATCACCTTCCTATCTTTGGACAGGTAATTTCAGAGTCAGTTGTATTGTACCTGTTGCTGTGTGAGACACCCGCGATTAAACACAAAAAATACCAATATTTCTCTCCTTGCCTGATTTTTTTTTTTGATACACAGGCTCTAACATCATTATATTACAGTAACACATTGAAACAAAACAATCAATGCATTTTCTCCTTCGGCAGTTAAACTCTTCGATAACTGCTGCATCAAGTTTGATACAAATACCAAACATAACAAAGTTGATGTTGGTCGACAATTTTTGTGGAATAGGACCAGGAGGGTTCACCATTTAACACAGTTGGATAGACAAGGACCCAAAATGTTCCCAAAATGGGATTTTGACACCAGACTGGGGGCTTAAAATGTACACCATAAGGAGCTATATGCACATCTTTTGATGTGATGCAAATTGATGTTTCTATATAAATATGGCCTTTATGCACAGTAAAAAAAAAAAAAGGGAAAAACTAGAAGCCAAATTATAGACCTGTTGAGAAGAAAGAGTTAACATCGTTATAATCAGCCAGTTCATGGTGAGAAAGAAAAAAGAAAGAGAAAACAATGTAAAAATAATTTCTTTGGGGCAGTTATTAATTTAATATCTCTGAAGACACTTAAAATTTACCATAAAATGACAAATAGTTTGATCAAGAATGTTTTTTAACAGTAAAAAAAAAAAAAAAAAAAATTATTTGAGGTGTACATGATGAAATAACATGAAATGTATCATGGAAAACAGTCAGTTTTAAATAGATTAACCCACTATAACTACCTTTTCCATATAGTGATGTTTGGTAAAGCATGTGTTTAGAAAACTTTTTGACCATTATTAGACTGATTTGGTTGTAGCAACTTACATAATTCTGTCAAATGTTTTAATATGCACACAAACAAAAATCCCTCTTTGTGGAATTTTCAGACAAAATTGTAAGTGTGAAACTTTTTCAGCTGGGCCACAGTGACATTTAGTGGATTATTTTAGCATAACGTACCTCAACCAAATAGCGGAGATCAGCTCAAACGGGTTCAGTCAAGTGGCACACATTCTCTGTTTGAAATAGCGCCTTGACCAAACCGTTGAGCGGGACATTTAACGGTGAAAGGGTCTGAGGTTGTCTTTGTGTGAGGTTGTAATCCCACTATACATCATATGCAATCCCAGTCTATATTGGTGTTAACACTCAAGGCATGGCAGAAAAGTTGCCTCCAGAAAAGATTTGATTTCATTGTGCTGAAAATTCTTTTTATTACCTTCTGATATAAAATATAAAAAAGTGTAGGGAAGCCCGGAACGTTGAAAAAAAGCAGTTTTCATTCTTTCGATTTTTATGAGTCGCGTCTCAGCAAAACATCCAGATATTCTTTTAAAATGCAAAAATAAAAAAAAAACGTTCATATATGCTAACTTTGGTGCTATAACTGTTGAATGGGAGCTGTGCAGAGTTATTAGTATTGATATGTTCCAGGGTGATCGACTCATCTCAAATGGGATTCATTAAAAGAATAACAAAAGCACCTATCTGTTTCATCCCCATCGTTTATTTTCACTTCACGTTATGTAACAGCTGTCTGTGTGAGCATGTTTATCCAAGGTTCATTAGAGCTTAATCCAATTAAACTCTCTCACATGGAGAGAGACCTAACTAAAAATATTGGTACAGCAATACCTAAAACCAAATAAAACATCCAATGGGCTCCAATCTCAAAATTTGACTTTTAAACTATAATTACAGACCAACCTCTGGCATTTTATAGGTATATTTGCAGAACTCTGTAGTTCTTACTATTCTTTCCAAACACTGCATCCATCTGCATTCTAAAAACAAATCGCGAGGTCACAACTGACAGTGCAGTTCATCAAGATGGGGGTAAAGGTGATGATGGGGGTGGGGCCAGGCATGGAGCTACATTAGTGGCATAGCTGAGCTCTCAATATGAGAAAGCTGACCCACTGGACTGTCGCTTCATGTTGTTCATCGTAAAAACTGATTCAGTCTTGTTTTTTCTCCATTTGCCACAATTTTATTCTTCTTCACTGCGTGTTGTCACTGTTCTCTTCAGCATAGATGTGTGTAAAAAGAGAACAGCTGTTTAAGTCAAGCAGCATTTCTCGTGTGGTAACAAGCCAAAAACACCCATGCATACTGCAACTGGTGCATTTAGTCCTTCTCTGGAACCAGCTTCAGCACTTTGCCCACAGCGATTGTTTTCCCTGAGGGAGGAGCAGAAGCAGAGAGGGACAAAATGTTGATTAAAGACCTCTACTCATGTCACTGGAATCGTTGCTTTACATAAATGGATGGATGGACATAAGGAGACCGTGTCCTTACCTTCGTCTCTCAGAGTCAGGCGTGCCATCTGAGGGAAGTCTTTGAATGTCTCTAAGCAGATCACCCCCGCTGCCCTGAGTCTGGCAATGCACACTTGGTCCTGCTTGACAAACCGTGGTCGAGTTTTGCTTTTCTCCCCCGTCTTTTTGTCCACCAGACAGATTAAGGCCTGTAGTGGAGAGTTGAGCAAGTTGATGTCCATGGCCTGAATGATTAACGTTCATATTGGAAAGGCAAGCAATGACTTACTGTGATTTGCACCTCTTCAATGCAGGTGTGAATGTGGAGGACTGCATTGTAACCTGGACAAATGATTGATTTATGCTCAATGATGAAGATCTGAAATAAAAACAAATAAACATGTACAGTTTAGGAAAAAAAAAATCACTATCAGTTAATTTCCCATATTCATAATAAATATTTACAGTACCAGGTAAAAGGTACTACCGCAAATAAGCTTCTTATATTTTATATTCGAAGTTGGTTTGCATGATGCCAATAGTGATCAAAGCTGTCAAGGTAAATAGAGGCTAATTTGAGGATTCTAAAATATGAAACATATTATAGGGTTTATTGCTTTTTGTTTACTACGTAATTGCATACGTGTTATTTCATAGTTTTTATGTCTTGTTTATTGTTAAGAAGAATATAGCTAAACTAAAGACAACTCTATGAATCAGAAAGCCCACATCTTTGATTGATACTGACAGTAGTGATTGATTAAGTGGGACCTAAGTATTATTGTTTATGACTGATTCAAGATTCAAGACTGATCTCCACCAAACAGAATTTGATGGAGATTCTCCTAGCCTCTAATGGAAAAGATGAATACTTAGCAAGCAACAAAGATTGAGAGTCCGGTGTACAGCTCCATGACTTTGTTCATATCCTGCCATTACCTGTGCATCAAAGGTGCGACCCGAGTGGCAGAGGTTGTCGGGGCTACAGAGAATGAAACCAGGTAGAATCTCTTCCTCCTCGATTCCCTTCAGCTTCAACTTTAGATTTTCCCCAGGACCGACATTGTCCGTCTCCACATCGTCACTCTGCAGGCACAGTACCTCCACTGTGTGCTGCAAGACACGGCATAAGTACTTTAAATCAGGCCTACGCTGCGTCTGCGACTATAAGGGTATATACTCAAAAAACCTCCAATCCTCTGCGTTATACAAGCAATCCCCCCTTATTGAACTCCTCAAAATAAAAGTGACTGTAACTGTTAATCATCTGAAATTGTCCATATTGACTCAACCTAACTATCTCTATGAACACAGCAATATGCTCTAGGATCAGATCCCATAGTGACCCAATAATGAAGATAAATACAGTTAACTTTGTTTTCTAAGCTCAGGAATAAAATAAGATAGATCTCCTTGAGGCGGTTTATGTGAGGTTCACTTGGACTAAACATTTGGGAAGTGACAGATGAGAAACTGTTCTCCGCAAACTCCCCCCGATGAGTAAAATATGATCTATTACAGTGTAATATTATATATGTAAGATAGATCTCCTTGTGTAGACTCATATGAATCCATGTGGACATAATCAGACATGGTTGGGAAGCAACGGTTGAAAAACTGGGTTCAGAAGTCTCACCCTGTTTGGCATCATGACCAGCTGCTGGGCTCTGTTGATAGATCCAGACTCCAGTTTCCCAAGGATGACTGTTCCCATATCCTGTTGAGAACCATCAGTGTTAGCAGTGACCTCTGATGGATATAAGTCATCATTTTAACAGGGTCCATGGTAAGTTGGCATTTAAGCTTTACTGCACTTTTCTGCTTCTCATTTGCACTTCTGGTTAAGATTCTAGCTACATTTCGTTGCACAAGTACTTATACTTGTGCAACGATAACACAGTTGAATCTGAAGCTGAATCTTATCTTTGAGTGAGTGAAAGAGAAATATGCATCCTGTTCCTAAAGCTAGGGATGTGAGTTATTAGTAGACGTATCTTATTAAACATGGCTAACCTTGCTAGTGAGGACAAGACATACTATTCAGTTAAACAGGTGAGAGTATACGGGACAACAAATTGGTGCAGTGGGCGTCACCTTGAGGCACTGTGTCCATTACTACACAAGTATATTTTTTGGGATACAGTACACTGTACACATTTGCACGTACTCATAAAGTGTTGGAGTGAACTGCCATTTCTTTTACATCGTTCTGCTTTAGTTTGGGAGTTAGGATTAGTAGATGTCATGGCGAAGTTAGCTCAGCATTTGCTTGTTGTTTTGGCCTCGGCCCACCCAGAATACACAGCTTCACTGTGTAATTACTACGTTCACACAAGCATTGTAATTTGTACTTCACTTTGGATTTACTGTACTTAATACTCATTTGTGTAGTAATTAATTACACAAATTATTATTACTTCCTTGTACGATTCTCATTCTTGGGTTGCATTCCCACACCCATAGATTATTACTAAAAACAGGCGCCAATTATGTCCTATCAACTTATAGACTAGAGGATAGAGAGAAAAGAAATGTGAAGAAAAGAAACAGTTGATAATGAATGCTTGAATAACTGAGTGGGATCCAAAATAATTCAACAGTCAAACTGCCTCCAACATCTAAACTGATGTGCCAAGAACTGCTTTTCTAATGACCCGGAACCGACTGCAGTGGGAGGGTGAGTGTCAGCATTCTGATCTTGTCATGGAAAATCACCCGAGAGCAAGGAGAATGGCAAAGAGGAGGGGGAGTTAAAAAATTATTTTGGACACATGAACACATCCCAAAGACATTTGATGCCCACTGATAACAGTGCAGTGGGGAAGAATAGCTTCCACAGATTTCTGTTTTGCTCTCTTTGAGTAGGGCATGCATGTCCCCAGCTGCTTACCTTGTACTTGTCTACAATAGGTAGTCGGACTGGTCCATCGTTGGATCTGGAGAAGTTTGGCAAACTGTCCAGATGAGCAATAAATGGAAAGCCCCTGGCAAAGGAGGAAAAGGACAACTTTCTGTCAGAGAAATCATTAAAAAGATTTGGATGGAGATTAATGCCGTTTGGTTCTGTCCCATTATCAGTTCTGCAAAGGAGGTCTTGATTTGAGGTCTTCTCTGGTCTTGATTTGTCTTTCTGTCTGACTTAAAGCAGAATAACATTAGAACCACTAGATTTTTGTCAAATCTGGTTGCAAATTTAATTTTGGAGTGGATGCGGATAAAAGTGCAGAGTCAGGATTTTTCTTTTACTTTCTTTGAAACTATGAGAGCGCTTTTTTTTAAACACATTTTATCTATTAGGTTTAAACTAACTTACAGATTTTGAAGAATCCTGGTAGACGGGTTGATAAGGTGAAGCAATGACAATCAGGAAATATTAACATATTTTTGATCATACAGGATATGGCATTTTGGACCACTTTTCTCAGTTACACGTAGAGCAATTAATGGATGGACGGTTGAAACATATGTCTTGAAAGAAACCCTGAAATTTTGGAGGTAAATTCTTAAGAAAACAGCCATCAGTAAAAGTTGTTTTCCTCGAATGACTTTGTTTATAAAAACATTTACACCGATCAGCCACAATATTCACATCAGTTACCGGTTCCATTGTTGTGGCTGATCAGTTTGTGTCTCAATGCATAAAAAGAAGGACATCGAGAAGGATACCACCATCACATAACATTGAGTCTGGTCACATCTGAGAAGTATGAGCAAAATAAAGATAGAAAAATAAGGGCGATTCCGAAGATTAAAGGAGGGGCGTTTACTGACAGGTGAGCCAGATTTCCTGAGTGTACAGAAATGAATTCATGAAAACAGTGGAGCACCAAGATATGAAGATTTCCTCTAAGTGAAGTGTGAGCAGCCATTTTCACCAGGCCGATAAGAATGGCTTAAAAGGATGACTGTAAATCTAGTAAATCAAATATTCCCCTTGGGGACAAGGTAGCCCGACAATATGGGCCGCAGCTGGACACCGTTTACATCTTATACCATGTGGTGTGAAAACAGCATTATACCATGTACACTTGCTTTTCAACAGTATTGAATTCTATGTTGTATTAGTTGTATAGTTCAAATTGTTCAATTTGACAATCTGGTTGATAAAAAGGAAATCCCCGGTTATAAACGTGAGCTGACCAGAACCTTCATCTTCAGAAAATCAGGTTGAGTCACAGTTCAACAAGATCGTCAGCCTCTCCTCCGTCACCTAAGAAACCATCAATACAGGACTATTCTTGTATATCTGACAGAGTACTTTAATTCCTGCTATCATTTTGTTTCTTGTAACAACTTTGTACTGAGCATAGGAGAGTCCAGTTTTTAGTTTTTTATAAACGTGTCTTTTAATGTTACTTATCTGTTGAGTCGTCTTTTTGTTCCGTAATGCTCTCTAATAAAACTGTAGGCTGTGTTTTCGTATGTCTTACATTTCATTATGCTAAATTTTTACTTAAAAGATACGATTAACAAGGTCTACACATTAGTTATTTTAGGTGAAACCTCACCTGAATTACATGCCCTAAATAAACTTGAAATAGCTCAACATCTATCAGGCCTTGGTGTCTGTGGACAGGTAAGGCCTAAAATAATTTATTTTCAGTTTCAGTAACATTATACCTGTTACTATGTGTGAGTTACCAGTGATTAAATACAAGAAATAACAGCAGATTCATCCTCTCCGGATTATTAGATAGAGAAGACTCATAATATTAAAGTAACACAGTGAAACATTCAAAAACGATCAATGAATTTGTTCAGAAAATCTTTGATAACTACTGCATCAAATTTGATCCTAATATCACCAAGTTCATGTTTTTGTACTCAGTCTTTGGGGCACAGGACCAGTTAGGCACAGTTAGATGGACAATATAGCTTTAATGTGCCAGAAATGGGATTTTCGGCAGAGAGGGATTTCGGCTGCAAAATACCACCATATGTCCACTAGTGGGCGCTGTATGCACACACAATCTAGGTCTGTTACATAAATGAATGTTCTATTAACATCTAGCGGTGGGCAATGTAAAAAAAAAAAAAACCCAGCAAAAACCAGGTAGAAGCCGGAATATGGGTCTGTAGAGGAAAAGACGGGTAACTGAAAGTGTAGAACAGGGTAATTCATTGAAACAAATGACATCAAGATTAGTTTGGTGATGTTTACAGTACTGTAAAAATGCAGCTGAACCCGTAAAAAAAATTCTTTTAAGTGTCAACTTACGTGTACCAGGGGCATTCAGTTACGGGGTCCTTGAGGTTGGCACCTGTGAGTCCGGAGCAAGGCAGGAAGTGGATGTCCTTTTTGGGGTTGAAGCCAACCTTCTTCAGAAACGGTACCAGCTTCTCTTTACACTCTTCATACCTACAGGATAATCATGAAAATGTGTGATAAATTACAAAACAAATGAAGAGTGTACCATCATGGTTTCTTAAAATTGTTTAGAATGTCTGAATAAGACGCAAAGCCCAATGCTAGTGATTCACCAATCTGCATTCTTTTATATCTTTATAAACACAAAGCATCGTGACAAAAGCAATTATAATAGTAAGCCAACGTCAACATATTCTATTCATTTCATCTAGTCCTTGCTCACCTCTCCAGGCTCCAGTTAACGGTGGGGTCGTCCATCTTGTTGACCAGCACGATGAGAAGTTTGACTCCTGCCGTTTTAGCCAGCATGGCATGCTCTCGCGTCTGTCCACCCTTCTCAAAGCCCGTCTCAAACTCCCCTTTCCTTGCTGAAATAACCTGGGATGAAAACAAAAGGGACAAGACAAGCTTTTATGAAAATCAGTATCTTTTTTTTTAAATA
This sequence comes from Lophius piscatorius, assembly GCA_009660295.1. Classification (NCBI taxonomy): domain Eukaryota; kingdom Metazoa; phylum Chordata; class Actinopteri; order Lophiiformes; family Lophiidae; genus Lophius; species Lophius piscatorius. Next base: position 32,211 of record VRLP01003108.1, read on the forward strand.
TATTATGGGAGCTTCTTTATATTTACATAAGTGTAAGAAGGTATTGGATTTCTTCCATTTTTGTGTGCATCTCGTACCAAATAATGTAAGTTCTGCCAACTAAATTCAACATCAAACAAGGCACCCTTGGAGACCATTATAGATATTTGACACGATCATTGCATCCAATATACTTACATTGCATGAAACAAAGTATTCACACCCCTGAGCTTAAGGTCTTCTTGTTCCACCTTCAGCAACAACTGCAACCAAACACTTCCACTATCTGGAGATCCATCCCTGACATCATTTGAAAACTGCTTTAGTGAAGCCACACTAAAGGGTTTGTGAGCATGAACTGATCTTTCAAGGTCCCACCACAACTTCTCAATGGGGTTCAGGTCAAGACTCCGACAAGGCTACTGCAAAACTCTCCCTCCGAGTCATTCAGAGGTGGACTTGCTTCCCTGCCAGAATCTGTCTTGCTGCATGAGCCAGTTTCCTGGTAGAGAGCTGAATTCATGTTTCCATCAATTATGTCAAGTCATTGTGGCAGCAGAGCATCTCCACAACATCACACTGCCTCCTCCATGTTTGACCGTAGACATAATGTTCTTTTAGTGGAATGCTGTGTTTGGTTTATGCCAATTGGAACGGGATCAACGTTTTCGAAACAGTCAATATTTGACTCCCAAGTCCTTATAATATTCTCCCAAAAACTCAGAGGGTCATCAAGGTACACCGTGGCAAAATTAAAATCAGCTTTATTGGTTCTGGATGAACAGTGGTTCTCTCCACGCCAATTTCCCATGATGCCCTTTAGCCTTTATTGAGAGGCGAGAGCTCTGCCGCTCTTTGTACATTTTCTTTGGATTGTCTGTGACTTCTTGAATGAGTCTTCATCGTACTCATGGGGGGAATTTTGGAAGGTCGGCCACTTCTGGGAAGTGTAACTATTGTTCCAAGTCTTCTCCATCTGTAGATTATGCCTCTCACTTTGGATCTGCGGAGTCTCAGAGTCTTAGAAACAGCTTTGGAACCCTTCCAAAACCGATGTATTTCAATGATCTTCGTCCTCATCAGTGTGAAATTTCTCTTGATTTTGGCATAGTGTGCTAGTGGTGAAACCTACGATCCCTGTTTCTGAAAACAATCTATTTCAAATATTTGATTAGGTATACAGTAAATAGTGATCAGGTCAGGTTGGGTCTAGTCCAGCTGAAACTGTCATTAATCCCGTTTGGTACTTTTTTAAATTCAGTTTCTAGTATGTAACATCTCACTAGTGGAATCATTTACTAATGACTGACAAAATATATGCATGTATTTGATTTATAAGGCTCTATGTTTGTCTCTGTCTCTGTTTGTCAAGTTAAGGCCCAGTTAGCGTTACAGCTGGTTTTGTGTCCATGTCCAACTCACCAGAACTGCAAGGTCAGCTTGTGACGCTCCAGCGATCATGTTGGGGACAAAGCTCTTGTGTCCGGGGGCGTCCAGGATAGTGAAATGTTTTTTCTCGGTCTCAAAGTAAGCTCTGCCGACCTCCACTGTCTTCCCCTTGTCTCTCTCCTCCTGGTTTGTGTCCAGAGCCCACGACAGATACCTGCAACAAACATCATCATCCAGCCATTTATGTTCTAACTAGATGTGTAATGATAATTTAGTCACTATATATGAGCAAAGCATCAGTTTATTTATATTTATCAGCTGAGAGAAGAAAAAAAATGAATGTATAAAATGTATAAATAAATGTCTATTAAAGAAATCCCATCAGCCATCAGTTGTAACCGCAGGAATGAGATTCAGACTCAGAACTAGCTTTGTGTGCTGTTCATGTGTAAACAGCTGTTAAACAAGTAAAGGTTAAGAAGAAAATATGTTTAATAGTGTTGTGTTAGCAGGTATGTGAAATAAGTAATTGTATATTCATAAAAATAACCAATGGTCGACCAAAATAATCTAAGTTGCTGTCGGGAAGGAATTATTTGAAGTTAAATGAAGCGTATTCTCAGACACAACACAAGCTTTTCTCACCATGTCTCCCTGTTCTTCTCCTTCGCTTCCCTTTCATATTTTTCCAGGGTTCGCTTGTCCACCATTCCAGTTAAATACCTGGCAGCCAGAAAACAAATAGAGGGCGCGTTGTCAAAAGAACATATCATCCAAATCACAGGTAACACTTTGGTTCAAGCAGTGTTCGCAAGACTGAAACAAGAATGCTATAACGAATTGTATTAATGACAGTTGTTGTTTAGTGTCCGGACCAGATGAGTGGTTACAAAAGATGGACGGATTGAAGACAGAAAATGTTTAAGTTGTCCCTGTTACCTCCTATTACACTCTTTAATTACACATCTCGGAAAATGGTTCATTTTAAAATGAACATTTTCAATTTAAATAAACTACTAAGTTTTAAAGTGTTTGAGATCTGTTCCGCAAATAAAAGCCACTCCTAGAATTAGCCTAAGTCCAACTTGTAACCATGGAAACAGATAAATACGTATAAACAGAACATCAAGGAATTTATTGGGTTTATTTTGATTGCCTTGAATCAAACGCATTTATTTGAACGCAGTAATAACACATTCCCACATCTGGAGTAAATCTGGAGTAAATGCTACATCTTCCACTTAGATATTCCACTACGATCAGCAAACAAATGGATTACTCACATGATCTGTCCTCCAATAGTTGATTTACCAGCATCTGACAATCAGAAATAAGTAAAGATATTATTAGTGAATCTTTCTACAATGTTGCTTTGTTAAAAAATACACAGTACAAGTACAAGTACAAATGAGACTCACCCACGTGACCAATGAAGACCACGTTCACATGCTCTTTCTTGGGTGCGTCAGGAGGAGCCAAAGCCACTTTGGGTATAGGGATCTCCTCTTCTTCCTCCTCCATCATCTCTTCATCCTCCTTGCTCTTTTCACCCTCCTCACAGGCTAAACCCAGGTCCTCCTCTCCTCTGCCTCCTCCATCTCCCCCTGGCTCCTCCTTCTGCTCCCACGTCTCTTCCTCTGTGGTCGCGTCTGCCTCTGCGCTTCCATTCTCCACCGGAGCTAGAACCACAGAGATGCATTCCACCTGTTATCTCCCGGGAACATCCAGATTCCACAAACAACCCAAGCTGGGTCGGGGCTGGAACTACAGGGTGTCGTAATACATTCTGGCTACTGAGAAAACCTGCATCTGAGTCATGCATAAACAGCTGACTGGTCTTTAGAAACTTTAACATTTCTCCCAGCTTTTATTGAACATACACTCTTTTACAACTTCTTGCACATTTCAAATGTGCAGAGACAATTCCTTGTGATATCAATTTGAGGTCACCTCATTCATTTGGCTCTCTTACCGATTCATATTTCACACGCTCTACTTAAGAAACCAGGAGTAATTATTTAATTATGCTGATTTTGTAATAGAATTTTATTCTACTTTCATTTTACTTTGATTGTAGGGAACCTGCTAGAAAACTGATTTCTATGAGCCTGAGTCATAATACTGTATCCAGCACAGAAAACACTTGACTACTTTTCAGTTAACTTCTTATACTCATTTTAATTATTTGAATTATTAATTAAAATTACAAAATGCTGCAAGAAAAATCTCATGAGCAGCAATGGGAATTAACTCAATAAGCTCAATCTGTAACCATGGCAACTTGGCAATTCTCATTGTTAAAATGCAACGTATTATTACTAATATTCTCACTACCAATGCTAATCATACCGTGAAACAGTCCATACAGTAAAACAATCCAGGTTCATAAAGTGAAACAGTCTAGGTTCATAAAGTCAAACGGTCCAGGTTCATACAGTCAAACGATCAAGGTTTATACGGGTTGATGTGATTTTTGTATGCTGGTATCCCTGCGTGGGAGTCATGCCGCCCCCTGCTCTGTGTTCTTTGCTGAGTAACACGTACAGCAACTTTCTAAACCACGCTCGGGTCTCCCCTAGACTGGGCATAACGTTTACTTTAACAACTGCAACTTCACTATTCAGTCGGTCATAATTACATCAATGTTATTTGTGGTCACAACAGTTGTCCCCCTTTGGATTTTTAAATCTATGGTCCCTTGTTTAATATATCTATTTCTATATCTAGCATGGACGTTTGTAGGATAGAAAATATAAACTGCTGAAGAGGACAATAATAAATGATTTACAGGCACACCAACTACTACACTGCATACAAAATTACTTTGAGCATAGCCCATTCTCGTTAAAATCCCTTCACAGATGAGCTACAAAGATGAGCAGTGCTTCACAGTGGGTGGCCTGCAGTTCATCATTCATTAGTCCCGAACACAATGTTCTACCTAACAATATCAAGCACAGTGAAAGATGCTGAGCGCAGCAAAGGAATCATCTTCACATAGCAACCAACAAATAAGCCTGCACTATATTATGCAGCCCAGCAGCCATGCACAAAGCCTACTGTCGTCTCAACCCTCATCGCCTTGACTATGTCAACAAGCTCATCATACTGTAATTACTATAATTTGTCATTCAGAAGCACTCAGAGAGGAGAGGAAAGATCAGGAGATGAACCTCAGTGAATATGCAGTCTGTACGAAATCTTTTTCTTTCAGCTGGTCTCTTTAGCGGTCGCCTCAGCAGAACCATCTGTTTCCATCTTTCCCTGTCCTCTCCATAGTTCTCCGTCACACCAACCAACTGCATGCCTCTATCACCACATACAGAAACCTCCTTTTTGGTCTTCCCCTTTTTCTTCTGCCTTGCAGCTCCATCTCCACTATCCCTCCTTTTTACATGTCAAAACAATCTCTACCGTTTTGGAAACCTTTCCCTTCATTGTTGCTGCTACTCATCTGCCACAGATAACTCTGGACACCCTTCTCTACCCTTCCTGAACTCACTTCTTCACCTCTTTTCCACGCTTACCGTTGCTCTGAACAATTGACCTGAAGTATTTAAACTGTTGTACCGTTTTCACCACTATTCCCTGCATCCTCACCGTTCCACCTGCTTCCCTTTGATTCACACACATGAATTATGCCTTGCTGTGACTGACCTTAATTCCTCTTCTCTCCAGCTCCTCCCCAGATTTGATCCAAATGTAAAGTGCATTATAAATTAAATGTATTATTATTTATTATTATTAGCTCTTCTTCCACCTGTTCCCTGCTTTTACTACAAAGCACATTTTCATCCGCGAACATCATAGTCCATGGAGAATCCTGTCTGACCTCATCTGTCAGCCTGTCAATCACCGTGGCAAACAAGATGGGGTTGAGAGTCAAAACTTTGTGCAGTCCCACCTCCATCTTGAAACCATCGGTCAGTCCTGGCGCACACCTCATTACTGTCATATTGCTCTCATGTACCACCCTGTACCATCCCAGTGATGTGAAACGGTGAAGTTTTTCCACAAAACCTTCATTGTCTCTTTTCCCCCACTCTCCTGTAGCCGCAACGCTCATCCACTTTACTAAGAGACAAAAAGAAAACACCACAGGATGAACTGAATGATTAACAATAGTCAGCAAACACTTTTACTTTTACTTTTACTGAATTTTTCGACACAGTTGAAGAATATCCCAATGGGCTGCCTATTTAGGGAGTTGGCAAGGGAGCTTGAATCATATTATACATATGGACATGCACGTGAATGTGCCAATGCCAGCAATATATAAATATAGCCCAGTACGACACACGACAAATAGGAATACATGGGCGATCCGAGCGTTCGAAGCCCATAAAGGCTGAAATTTCAAATATAGCTGATGGTAATTGTACAAAAACAGATTCGCTAGTAAACCTGCCCTGTTGTAACAACTGCTAGCCAGATTAGTAATTCAATAACCTAAAGATGCAACGCTGCACTGCTCTGAAGGTGCATACCGACAGTTTCTGTCACGTCCATGCTGCCAGTTGGAGCAGATGAACCTTAGAGGAGAAAAAACAGTACAGCAAACTTCACTAAATATTTATTTGACATGATTGGTCAAGGAATACCCCTGTTATTGTGTTATGATTAGGATATCGAACTGTTACAACACATGACTAACTTGTTGAGTTAGCGGACATGCTCTGTCAGTCAGTAGTGCTAACTTAGCTGGGTTAGCACGAAAGCTAGCAAGTTAAGCTAACTTTCCCAAGCAGTCTGGTATTGACCTACCGTCTGCTGACGGAGCTTCAGCGGCGCCCGCATGGAGGAAGCTCGGTACAAACACCGTGGCGTTGACGTTGGGGACGAAGGGCTTCGCGTTGACGTTGAGGGCAGCGAAGGCAGCCTGGACCTCCGCCGTTGCTACCGGGGCCTCGGCATCTTCCTCCAGCTCCCACGAATCCGGGGCTGTATCTCTCGGCTCCATTGCTCCTTCTGCCAGAGTTGACAAGGGTTTCCACTAGTTGATCTTAAGGTTTCCTTAAAACACGCTTCTTTCCTGTAGTGTTTTAGTCTCTCAGCAGTACATTTAGAGAAGTTTTTTAAGCCTTGCAATAGCAAACCTATGAAACCTAGATCCGACCAGAAGTAGTGGTGAGCAGCTGCACGTTTGATAGTCACCGCTAGAGGGCGGCAGTCATGGTTCCACAGTTTGTAATTTTTGTAAGGAAGGCGATAAGGGCCAGCTCAAAATTCTTTAAAGTAAATTTTTTTTAACATTAATTTAAACATGTCATATACAAAATATTGATAATAAATATATGAAAAACAGTACATTATGAAAAGAGGGGCAGATAAAACAAAATTTGCCTATTGGTAAAACCATCTACCTTCAGGGGCAAATTGAGAAATTGTCTGATTGGGCAGCCAGGCTGGGGCACAAACTCGGAGAAGGGTGACACATTTAAATACATATTAAATTACAACATTTAAAATGCTAACAATAGATTGTAAGTTATAATTAAATGGTACATTATGAATAACAAAAAAAACATGGAATGACTACATGAACCACATTTTGATTTTAATCTCAGAATCTGTATCTTTTATATTATCTAAGAATTTTTTTTTTTAAAGTTGCTGCTCTGATCATGGGCAATCTCACTATCAAACAATATGGAAAACATGAATCTGTTGTTTACATTATTATTTATTTAAACAGATCTTCAACCAGAAAAAAAATACCACAAAATGTACTGTATAAATAGATACATTCAATTTTAATACACCATGAAAAAATGAATGAACCAGAAAATAGCTTAGATCACTGCAAACAACTCAGTGACCTCCAGAATGAGCTGGAAACTTGCTGGGGCAAGAAACTTCTAAAAGAATGCAGGAATGGATAGCTGGATGAATAGATGGACAGATTAGAGGAACAAACTTTACATGGACAGGTTTTGGAACTGTTTAAACATATGTCTTCCTTGGATTATTTACTCTTTGGCATCAGTAACCCCTCCTGCAGAAATGGCAAAGGTGGCCTCATTCTCTGGCATATCAGGACTAGAAGGAATCAGGAGGAAGAGATAGATTAGTGGAGCAAACGCAAGCCCAAAATATTCAAATCAAATTCTTAAGGAATATTTACACTTCTTTCATTTACAAAAATAAATATGTCTGCCATCTATTCTAATGTTGTAATCAGTGGAGTGTCATATCGAAGAAATGGAAATAGCTCAATAAGGTCAATGTATAACTGTGACAACGGGACAATTCTCAATGCACAAATGCAACACCGCTACTATTGCTAATATGTCTGGTACTACTCTCCATACCAATAACTAGCGATGGCAACAAAGCAATGGTTGATGCAAAAAATGCCAAACTACTACTAGTATTGATATTTCCACAACTACTACTTTTATAATTCGAGTGAAAAAATCCAGTCATGTCACAAAGAAAAACAGTCGAAAAACAGATTTTACAAATAACTTATGATTTAGATAAAAATGGCATAATGTTACATGTAAGACATCAAAGACATACAGTGAAACAATCCAGGTTCATAATGTGAAACAGTTCAGATTCATAAACTGAAACTGTCCAGGTTTATATAGTAAAACAGTCCAGGTTAATAAAGTGAAACAATCAAGGTTCATAAAGTGATATACTGACGGAGCTTCAGCGGCGAGTTCATTCTGTGAAAAAATCAAGGTTCATACAGTAACACAGTCCATGTTCATTTAGTGAAACAGTCCATGTTCATACAGTTAAAACACTGTTCATACTGTGCTTTAGTGTATTCATCAGGCACATATTAAAACATTTTTTGTTTGTATCCAAAATATTCAAATGTATGATATTATGTCAGTATTTATATACAATCAACCTGCGCATCATTATCTAAAATCTGAAATATGACAGCTACCTGTCGAATATTTTGGCTATTCTCATCTCTCCACGGCCCTTCCTCAAACTGATCCTTGTGGTGGAGGCGTGGGCCAGGATATGGCCACCAATCGGCTTCTTGGGATCGGCTTGAAACCTAAAAGAAGGGGATGCAGAATAGAAATAAAAAAATAAATCTCTCAAACAATGTTGCACCCAACGTAGCAGCAAACAAACTCAATTTCGAACAAAGAACCACCTAATGGATCCATAATGGATTTTGTTTTATCTCTTACGTCATTCCTGCACCAGGATCAGCTGTCATTTGGTTGGTGACAAACACTGCAACATTGTACTCTAAGAGAAACCATCATGAATGTCATAAATATATATAATCATCAAAAAAAACATATCATTAATAGTAAAAATCTTGTTTATTCTGCGACTATCATACATATAGATATACATGTACACTGTAAATACATAAGCATATTCCTGGGTCAGACCTTCAGAGATTTTTTGCAGCCTGGAGAGCATCTGGGCCAGTTTCTGCTGCCGTTCGGCTAGCTCACCACGGCCTGAGAAGTCTACTCTGAACAAGGCCATGATGGAGTCGATGATCTGACACCCGGGAGGAGCAGACAAGGAGGGAAGTTAAATGCTGACTTTAAATATTTATGTTGCATTTATATGGCGCTCCCCTGTGTTCATTCACAGTTAAAATGCTTCACAGACGATGAATTAGGCCTACACTGTCATCCCAAACAGTAAAGGTATATCCCCGAAAAGCCCCTTATCCCCTGCGTTGAACAACCAATTCCCCAGATTGAACAAATTAAATTTGACTCATTAATAATCTCAAACAGCTCATATTGATTCAACCTAACTATTTCGATGTTGTCAGCAATATACAATATTTGACTTACGGTTGCAAAGTTACAGAGGAGAAAGCTTTTTGTGTTCTCCACAAAAAGCTCTTTGGAAATATAGTGGTCAGAAAACTCCTAGTGAGTGAAATACGAGCATTTACAAGTACAAGTTAGATCATGTGTCTTGTGTTGATTCATATGAGCTAAATTTAGATATAATTGGACTCATGGCTGGGAAGTAATCGAAAGTAAACAATTTTTTTGTAAAAAAAATCCCCCTAATGAGTGATATATTACTGTAAAATTTGACAAATACAGGTTCGATCTCCTTGAGGCGGTTCATATGAGGTAGATTTGGGCATTATCAGACCAACGGTTTGGAAGTTATGTAAAAAAAAATTAAATGTAATTTATATTTAAATATATTTATTTTGTATATTTAATATATTATATATAATATATTATATATATTATATATTTAATTGTATATATGAACTGTTAAGAGTAAAATGTGACATATAAAGACATAATTAACAGTTAATTACAATTAACAGTTGAGAAATTATGACCTGAAACCTTTGGAGATATAGCTTCCCCTAGTGGCAGATATAAGCAACCTGACCTTTCCCAAATTCAATCCAGTTCTAACTCGCAGTAAGGTCTACTATCTAAAGGTAATACCCACTTCCCTGACTTTTCTGGGATATAATTAATCAATTTACTCACCAACAGTTTGAACACTCCTCCCTCTTCATGGAATTTGGCTGCTACAAAGTCTAACAGCTCCATCTGATGTTCACCTTTGGCGAATTAGAGACAACAGTTCAATTCACATTAGTATTCTAGCTTCAACAGCAAACACTTTCAATGCACACTACAAATATGTCAATATTTAAATGGACTGTATTGTCGCACTAGTATAGGCCCGGGCGTAAAGCACGTTATCCAGCACAGCATCATGGTCCACATTAAACCTGTCAGCGATGTCTCTCAGTCTGTCTGGACGACTGGAACAAGTCAAGGATAATGTGAAACAAAGTAAAACACACAAAATTTTTTTGTATGGCTGTTGTGAGGATACAAAGTGTTTTCTGTGTCAATGAAGATGACTTTTCCGCCTGAGTAGTCATTCTCTCCTGGCAGCTGAGCAGTGACTGGACAAAAACAACACAGAAGCGGTTTTATTTAGTCCATTTGATTTTAACAGTTTGTTTTCAAAGGTGGAGCAGCCAGTCTATTAACTCACCACAGAATGTGTGAGACAGCTGGGTTTTTCCTGTGCGGAACTCTATGGGATGAAAAAATGTTGGAAGCTTTGAGCCAGTGTTACAAACTTGGGTGAAATCTAAATAATCTAATCATACTGTTTTTTGGTGGGGGGGGCTGGGGAAGGCATCTTACCTCCAAAGGCCTCTGTGATAGCCATACTCTCAATACCTCCGCCCAACAGTTTACTAGATAGATAAAAGAAATGTGGTTACAAGAACGTAGTTTACTGGAAATATTTAAACAAATTCAAAACAGGAGTAATAACCTTTTAATATCTTGTATGTCATCTAATCTGCAATCCAAACTCATATGTGTTGAATATTGGAAATATGACCATTGTTATAGATCCAAATGGTAATTGTTATTGATTGCTCATCATCAAGTAAAGAAATCAGATCCGTTAATTCATGTAATCTAACATAGCCTTCAAGACCAGCATACACATTAAGCCTATCTATTAATAACAAATACGCACTCACAATTATATGTATTATGCGCTTAACCTTGAACAAATAGTATATCGATCTACTATCGTTGCCATCATGCATGACATGATAGCGACAAGATGAGTAAATCTTAACTCGAACTCCTGGCTTCCAGTTGTGATGTGAAACACCTGCTTCCTCTTCGCACTGTAATCGAAGGCGGTCTGGAAACCAACATTCTATAATGTAAAGAAATTGTTTAATACATAAAATCTAAGTTATTATTGTTTATCTTATTCCTAAAGTAATTGATCTTAAGGCCACAAGGGTAAAATTGTAAACGCAGTTCATTGTAGAAAATCCCATTTCACCAGCATTTTCCCAGCAGCTTCCTTGATTTTTTCCACTTTTGCCTCTGACAGGCCCTTGATGTTGCACAAAGACTTGCGAGTAGTCATCTGAATCCCCTTCACAGTGCAGATTCCCACTAACTTCATCTTCTTGATGTCAGCCACATTCTGTGATCACAGGCGGATAATGCTCACATAAATACAAATGACACTATTGATTGGTCAATTTGTACATAAATCATAAATGAAATTTTAAATGAAATTTTCTCATCATTATCCTTGTGCTGTTTACTCACAATCCCGTGTTTCTGTAGGAGATCAATGTCTTGGAAGAAGGACTCCTGCTATGATCAGGAAAAAAAAAATTGCCATGAGATAGTAGCTTAGGAGGAAATGTAATGTGTGTGATCACTCAATTTAGTGAGATCCGTCAAGTTCACCCACTGAAATCAACTCAGGTGGTCGGTTCAACAGCTGCTGGTTCTGGAGTGAGTGCTCTCCAGGGAGGAGGGATACCATAATTTCACCCTCTGTACGATATACCATCAATAATGCCAAAAATCCCATATGTAATATAATTTGGCCGCTTCATCACACTTGCACTCATACCTAAGTTATGTCATTGTAATTAATTGAGCCAGCGGCTGTGTATCCAGCTCCTCTCACATGACGTCTTTCCAGGCTATCAAAATGCTGTGACGACAAAGTAACGCACGACTTCACACACAACGCATTGTTTACTAATGAGGATGAGGAGTGTGATTGCAGAGGGGGGAAGAGGGGGAGGACACTAAAGTAAGAAAAGTGAGCTTCATCGTTTCCCGGCTTACGGACATGAGTGGGTAAATCATCCTAACATTACTGGCTGGCTACTCTGGCTGGCTGTGTCAACAACGCTTTTGTCGTGTCGCAACATGCAGATGGTGTGTGATCTAAGTCCAAAAAGCATCAGGGTAAAAAAGAAATCCCTGGACCCATTGCAGAATTCAAAAACAAACTGCTTACAGACAACATATGAAAAGAACTAACTTGACACAGATGTGAAAATAGCAGAGGTAAAACCATATTTAAAAAGACAAAGATTCAAAACCTGTACAAAACATCTGTCTTTATTAGTAGCTGTGTCTTTTTACGTAATAATTAAGGCCGTTTCATTGATGTTTGTTGCTGATTGGGCGTCTTTATAACATGTAAGACACAGAAACTAACAATATTGGTATCATTCTGAAGTCTCACACAGACCGATGTCTGATTGACAACTGTTCATGGGGGGGGCGAGCTCCGCCTGCACTCCAGTGACAGACTTTTCCAACGAGCTGGTTCCAGGGCTAATGGGGAGCCAGAGCCTGACTTAGGGCCAGTTCTTTGCTTTTCGAAAGCCTAAGCACCAGTTCCTGGCTCCCAAGACTGGTTTAAAACTAGCCCCAACTCTTTGCTGGTCTAGAGCTAAGAACCAATTACGTTATACGATGACGTAATGGTGTGGTTCTGACTTGGCTCCTTGACAATGGAATAGCAAACAGGTTTTAGAAGGTGCGCAGGTTAAATCAGCTAAGGACTGGAACCGAACTAGCACCAGGTTGTTTTTGGTGGAAACGGGTAAGAAGAGAGAGACGCTTCTCCATCTCTGACAGCTTCAACTGTTCTCTGATATACAGCACAGAAGTAGTACGATGAAACAGCATTTACAGGATAACACTGAGCTCTAACAGGAATTTTGAGGCAAATTCAATGACAATGATTTTGCTCAAAAGATGATCATTTTTATTCTCTGGTACAATAATACTACAGCTCCCATCTGGCAATGCTGACCCTGTGGGACCCTTCCAATACCTCCAATCGCTTCATGACTTGACTTTGACAAAGAGATCTGGTGCTCCGTTGCTTTTACTTGTTCCAAATAATAAGCACGATCTTCCATTGTCAAAACACAAATCAGTTTTCCAATAACAACTTAAAAGCATGGAATACCTCTCCAGATCCAGCATCTAGTTTGTCCATACAGGCTACCGGAAAAATGTGATGGCCTTTATATTAAAGTGAGAACCCGCTCCTATGGAGATAAAAAGGGCTTTTCCCAAACTAACATTAAATCCTTTTTTATTTTCGACTGACAGTAAATCGAAAAATATAGTTATTAGTATTATATTCCAATTCTGTCTCAGAGATTCTCTTAAATTTTACACACTGTATTTCTTAAAGAAAATATGATGTATTACTACATTGACACTATTTTTCAGTTTTTGCCAAATGTTGTATTGTTAGTATAAATGTTAAATAGAAGCCTAGCCAGTTCATCAACACAAATTAAAACATGTTTGCCTTTTAAAGTAGTGGTGGGGTTTCTCTTCATGCAAAGCCAGTGTATTAAAGAACTTTAAGTTCTTTACTATAGTACCTCACCTCCTCCTCCTGGAAACCTGAATCATCTTCAACAACCTGATCCCCTGCAGCCTTCATTTTCAATGAAAAATGGCTTAAAGATAGAACTGATGACGCTCAGATACTGTAAACCAGTTGGGAGGTTTAGCCGAGGTTTAGCCAAGGTTAGCTAAGGATGGTTAGCTAATTGTCTAGTTATAAGGAATTCTGTTATCTGAACTCTTTACACAGCACGAAAACAATATCCAAACTTAACATACGCTGACTTAAAAATGGAAAGATATCAAGAGACTAATAAAATAGGCTTCTTTAACTGATCTTGGGCTCAAAATGAGTTCGCGCGGGGTTGGCGGGAATCATTGATTTGTGTCCCATTCAAGTGTGCTCGGAAGTTACTGTGTTCCCTGAAACCCAATTCTGGCGTCATCTTGTTTTTGTGTCTCATTTGAGTTTTCGGACTAAATTTATGGAGTTAAATTCCTCCCAATAGTCTGCACACAAATGCAAAACGACTCGCGTGCGAACACAATAATTCGCGGGCACAAGCACAATGCACAGTAAAGGGGCGGCTGTAGCTCAGTGGGTAGAGCATTCGTCCCTCCGCCGTGGGTCCTTCCCACGGGCCGCCCAGGCTTCCTCTTGGATGGGTTGAATGCTGATAAATTTCACGACATTGTACTGTTTGCATGTACTGTGTCACATGTGACTATTAAAGGAAAGATTTATATTGTTATTAAGGCTTATTCGGGGAGTCAGCAAAGATTAAATATTCAAGTAACCATAGGCCTCTCTCCCCTCTATAAGGTCAGAGTTTGTGGCTCTACCATTCAGAGGCGAAAACTGTATTCCAGGGAAAACAGTCAGAGGCCCTCTTCTATTCCAGAGAAGCATTAAGTTTAATTTTTGCCATAGTGACCCTCTGAGAATTTGAGAGACTAAACTATGTACTGATGAGTCCAAAGTTCAACCGTTCTGTAAAGACTGAATTCCGTCACATCAGATGACATAATAAGGGATTATTCCCATAAAAAACACTAACTTTATAGTACATGAGTGTGGCCCTTTGTTAGCAGCTTTGATGGCAACATATAGTCATAAACGGTACTTCTTTGGACCCTGGTAATTTTTGAATATATTTCCTTTCTTTCTATGGTTTATGTCGCTTTGTGGTGTGTTGTGTGCTCACACAGGGTAGGCATAGTTATGCATGCCACAAGAATAAAAACTTTTGCAGTATCAAAATAGATCTTTTTCAATCGACACTTGAGTAGACATCGCACAACGGTAGCATAATTAGTTTCTATCTGTTAGAATAACATGAAGGTGCCACAGTTCCAGCTCAGGTTTCATAATAACGTTACTAATAACACCTTTAGTTTGTTATTCCAGTAAGTGAATATGTCTGCTGTTAGAAAACATAGAAGATGCTTCTTTTTGCATTAAGTGTTTTTCACTTTTTATTACAACATTTGACAGGCATGTGCACCCATTAATTTTGTTAAGGTCTTTAATAACATAATAATTTAATCAGATCTTTATGGGCAGTGCAAACTCTTGGCTTCCCATTTGATTTGGTGTTTTAATTACTGCAGCCACGAAGATCACAAAACAGACAGGTTTGTTACCGAGTAAAGGTAAAACGTTGTAAACAACTGGATGGATAACTGAAAAAAAATATTATTTTAGGAGAGAACATGTCATGAGAATATTGAGACTTTTAGCATAGAACTTCAACCACAGTTGTCCAAAAAGTAATGAAATTACAGTTTTCAATGACAATTTTGTATCTAACATATTTTCAAATAACATAGCAATCGTTGCGGAACAGTATGGAATCCAGTGTGGCTTTATTACACAGTTCTAAACCTGTAGCTTGTAATAAAACCAATCAGTCAGGCCAGTTTGACATGGAAGACATTGCTATTGAAACTACAACATACACCCATAGCAAAATGGTGAACAGTGACGGAGAGTCTACAGAAACTATCCCGTTGGCCACATTCTTATTCTTATCAGTTGATGTTGTTTACAGTTTGCTCCACAATGATTCCAACCTATCAGATATTATACTGATGTGTCCCATGCACCTGTTATGTAAAGAACTCACTATAATATTGATATAACAATTTATTTTAAAAAAAGAAAAAAAAGTAGAAGCAATGCCTCTCGAAAAAAGTCTATGCAATACATTGATGCAAGGAGAGACAGTGAGATAAATGTGTCGGAAAACAATCACATCCTTCTCCGAACCATTGTTGGAGTGAACCTAACGTTGTGCTGTTGACATACAACTTTAGCAACTTTTTTTATCTGCAGGTCTTGATCCTTATCCATGTGTCTGTCTCTCCCTGTGACCGATCTTGCTGTATTGCTAGGAGGCAATCTCAGATTCCTGTTGGCCATCCCTGCATCTCATATCTTGCCAGGTGCAGGGGGCATCATGCCTGCCATCCCACCAGACATTCCAGTATTTGGCCCCAACAAAATCTAGAAGGCAAAGAGATGATCACCTAGGATGATTATCCGTGTATATGTCATATTCAAATGATTCTGTTCATAACGCAGTAAGTCCTCAGGCCAAATCAATGGTCAATACATGCTACCACACCTGAACGGCCTAAAGGGTCTCCGACTTATAAATAGTTGCATAACACACATATATACCGACCTGTCTCTGCTGCTGTAGCTGCTGCTGCTCCAGCTGTAGTCTTTCTGTCTCAAACACAACTGGCAACACCAGAATCATGAAGGAGGTTGTACCCACCCAGAGCGCAGAACGTGAGAAACTGAAACATGTTAACAACCAGATAAGTTTTTGCAGTAGTATATGTGCACTTCAAAAGAGAGTTGTATTATAGCAGTTAACAAAATATAACCCAACAGAAGATGTTAGTCTAGAGCCAAAAATTACAGAGGACCCATGACTGCTGCTTGGATTAGTCCTACCAATAAGCAGTTAATCTGATTTTCTACTGGGCAACCATGACTCCCTGTAGAAAATGTGTTAAAAGAAGCAATGGGATGAAAATACTGTAGAGACATACCTATAAAACTTCTTGGCCAGTGCGAGTGAACATTGAGCCGACACCTCAGCAGCGGTGCGAACTGTGTCAGGAAACATCTCTGTTAGTCCCCACAACCTCTCCATCAGCGTTTCATCCATCTTAAATAGCCAAATAAAAGTCAATCATCAACATTGGTGCGGAAATCACTCTGCAATCAAACAGAATTTATACAAACTTGAAGTGAAAAACCTTAATTTACAGATTTAGAAATGCAGATATTCTATCCTTAAGCTTGTGATTGACATCAAATAGCTTGTGAAGTGATGAGGTTCCTTTAGATATACCCATTTATTTAAGTCGTATTTAGTGATTTACTCAGTAAAAACAGGTAAAACTATAGTTCATAGTTTACATTTAAGAAACTAAGATAATGCTATTTTATTATTGATGCTGCATTTTGGTAGTGTTTAAAGTCAAGCTGCGTCAGGCTTAATTTTGGCAAAGGGAGGATTGTATTTATTATAAAATGCAAGAAAAAGGTCAACGTATTGTAATACTTAGCATTATGGAAGAGTTCTAAGATATAGCTAATTCTAGGCCAATGTTAAAAAATATTGAATGTCAACGAATTATATTCAATGAAAATGTCGCTAATTGTTTTTTCACAAACTGCTCCTTTATGCTTCGTTTAATATGCTTGGCCGATACCAGGGACTCAGACTTATCGAAAATATGAACAGGCATGTCAGGAAGTAAGCTAGCTAGTTAGCATCTGAGTCACCTCAGTTAAAAGGAGCAGCTAAAGACAAAGAAATTTGACAACATAGTACATTTATGTAACACGTAGCCATTCTTAGCCACATTTCAGCTGCACCCGAGAATGACCAGTCACTTACATCTTCGTCTTCATCGTCGTCTATCTCGTCCTCAGGGGGCCGGATAGACACCGGGCCCGCAGAAGGGGAAAGCTCCTCGATTCCAGCCATGTCTCCTACAAGCCCACTCGAATCTGCCGGCTTAGATCAGCTCTGGACACGACGAATGCGAAAAAGACAATCAAGTAAATTCGACAGTCGGTGTATTATATCTCTGATAATTATAAACCGACTTTTATTATAGCTAATGCTGGGGTGCATGCATTGATTTAACAACAGTCTTGAGGTCACAGCACAAAAATGACAAAAACGTGAGGATCGTCACATACGGATGACGTCATCAATTCAGGTACACCGAAAAATAAAGCTCGCCCCCTATCGAAAAGAAGGTCTAACTGCAGTCATTTAGTTTTTATTGTTAACATTATTATTATTATTATTTATTTATTTTTAATTTTATTTAATGGCACTTTTCCAACAAAGTCAAACGGTGCTTATCAGGACAAAATAAAGTAATGACTGATAACAGCAATAAATGGCATGCTTTGTGAAAATATATGACCAGGTCCATAAAGTTATCAATAGAATTGTAAAACTGATTCTAAGAATAACCCAAAACCAATGGAGAAACTAAAACAGGAATAATATGCTCTTTCTTTTTCTTTCTGGACAGGGGTCAGGTTGCTGTATACCAGACAAGCCGAAATGTATGTCAAATCTGTTGACTCAGACAGAGATAATAGCATGTATGGCTGTCTCTCAGTTATTAGTGGATACAACTGATATGGTCTTCAACAGTTTCCTGAGCTGCCAAGATCAGGGTATAAACTCACGGCTGAATAGACCATAAAAGACCATTTTTGATGCATGTTTTCCTTTACAGATTTGTTCATTCATCCTTTTCTTTCAAGCGGCTATATACGTTTTAAGTGAACTATAAATATATGCAGAGTGTAAATTCAGTTTGTTGCTAAGGAAATTGAAATTTTTACCAACAGACGCATAGAGGAAATAGCTCTGCTTCCACATCCTTAATTACCTTTTCACATTTATTGACTGATATTTTGACATCTCTATCTTTAATTAAATTTTTCTTCTTTTTTTTTTTTTTTAGAATTTTTTGGCCTTCGCCTTCTCTTATTATGTTGCCTTCTGAGTTTCCCGCTTTAACCTTGTGTCAAAACCCTTTATAAACAGTTTTTTATTTTTATTTTCTCCAGATAAATACCCAACAACTTTATAAATCCCAAAAGGGAAAACTTAGGTGGTACAGCAGCCCAAATATTTGCAAAGGGACAGTGGCAATATACAAAATTCAAATAAATACATACTTATTATTACTATTATTATTATTTTTAGTTATACTACTAGTAGTAGTAGTAGTAGTAGTATCAGTATCAGAAGTAGTGTCAGTAGTTATAGGAGTAGTAGAATCAGTAGTAGAAGTACTAGAAGTAGTAGCATTAGACGTATTGGTATAACTAGTAATAGTAGTAGTTCGAATCGGTAGTAGTATCGGTCGTAGTAATAGTAGTATATTGTCTGCCGTTCAAAATTCAAAATTGCGTCACTAAATACTGAATCTAATTCCTCTCTCAGAATGTTTTAATACTTTTCTAGGGAAGTTATTGTAGCTGGGAAGGGGGGCCATTAAAGGGGGGCATTAAAAAACTCTGGGATTCCTTGTTTACATCTCCTTGAGTGCGCCGCGAGGGCGGGATTAGCTCCGCCCTCATTCTTTGGCTCTGACGTCAGTGCCTCTTGTGTTTTTTATGAATGAAAGAATCCAACCTCAGAGAGGAGCAGAGTAATTCCGGGAAAGGCGGACTGACATTTTGTCGCTAGAGTCGAGAGTCGCTTCGACCCAGCAGGTAAATTCTAAAATATTTTCCTAAATAATAAATCTCACTGTCTATATATCGAATTTGTAGCCAAGAGGCGAAAATTAAGGGACGTGTATCCGGCGGAGGACACGGCAGCTGTTAGCTTTAATCCCCGTTAGCTCGTCACATGCTAGCTGCTAACGATGACATTACTGCGTTATTAGCATGTTTAAGATGACGCTGATAATTTCACCCTCACATTTATACATCCATAATCTCGACACGTAATATCAAGAAGGGGCTATCACTTCTTTATATTACTACATGGCTGAAATTGATTATTTAGCGTCATAATAAAATGGATGTCGAGGTGATGGCTGTTTACAGCAGCACAGCTCGTCTCCCTATAAGGTAACGGATTACTGAAGTGGTTTGATTATGTATTTATTATAGACCATGAACAGATTAATCTTTATAAACCTTGATAACTAATTGTAGTAGATCCTTGGTGCTGCGTTCACTTGTTGCGTTATTCAAGAAGTATCCTATCCTATTTAAATGTGGTATTTATAGTAAAGTTCAAACATGGCAATCTTGGGCTGTTTGGATAAAAACAGAAACAAATAGTCACTGCTGTGTGGGTTTGGACTGGCTGCTAGTCCTGGAGCTGAGCAGACTGTTTATTGCTGAATCACCGTGACTTTGCTAGACAGTGGCGGTTGGATTGGTCAACAACCGGTTAGCTGGTCAGCCACTGCTGTAACCTCCACTACCCACGCATTTCGGGAAATTCAGTTTATTACCAGCAAACTATACAACATTTTAACAGGTGTGTTATTTCAACTTAGGTGGACACTGTCTCTTCTGCATGAATTGTAGGCCTACAGATGCAGTTAGCTCTTTTGAAAAAAAAAAAACAAGATAAAAAGGGGAACTTGTAGTTGCAGGTACATTAAGTAGAAAATCCTGAAAATGGACTCCAGGAAATGTGTGCCTTTTAGAATTTAACCCTATAATGTCCTACTCAACTTTTTGGTTGCCTGCATTTTGTGTCCCTACTTTTTTTTGTGTCAAAAATGTATGCCACTTGGCTGAACCTGTGTAAATTGTGACCCAGTAGCAGCATGCATATTCTAAAGAATAGGGGGCCAATTTTAGATCCATGGGGTACATCACATGTCAAATGGGCCATGCAGGAGACAGCATCAACCATGGCTATAGAAAAGTCCTATTTGATAAGTAGGATTCTATTTGGCATCCGATGACTTACTAAACAGAGCTAGGTAACTTAATTCTACTAGAAAAATCTAATAATGGTAAAATACTTTTCTGAAAACATGCTTTACCAAAAGTTTGAGCAAATCTATTAAAATTGACTATTTTCAATGAAATGCATGTCTTTGTCTCATGAGATCAAGTGAACTCAAATATTTCTAAACGTCAGAGTTCTTGACAGCCATGCATTTCTCCAAAGGTTCTGCAACATAAGGCATTCTCTGAGAGAGAATTATTTTATCTTCAAGATTTTGTGGTTGAGTTACTTTAAAGAGGAAGGAGATGAAAAAATTTGTCATGGATCCTAAGTATATACTTGTACCCAGCGAGGATTAGAATCAAGAAGTGGTGAAACTCTTTTGCAGCAGGACTTTTCTCAAAATGAAACTTAAGTGGAGTTAGAAGATCAACAAAGCTGCTAACGACTAGACTTCATGTTGTCGTCATAAAGCTGTGTTTGTTTTTCATGATCGTTTTTACATTTCTGTCCTATAAATAACATATTAGCCCTTTTCCCACTAAAAAGAAAATCCGATTTTGCACTACATATTAAAACAACCACACTCTCTCCTAAAGCTATGTGGGAAAACACGCTGTGGTTTGGCAATGTCAAACCGCCACACCAGCCTCAATTAAAAGTGAATATCTAGAGATATTTTTGTTGTACGGTCCACATAGCGAGGCTTCTCTTCAGCGTGTTGCATGTTTTTTTTTAATACTGTGTGTTCTTGACAGGATAGAAGTGAATTTAATTACACTAAATCTCCAGTGTGGGGTCATTTAGGGTCGTTTCATGGACATGACAGAGCCTAATCAATCTAGAAGTGAGCAGGGAAGGAAATTAGCTCAAGATGGCCCGCAGAGGTTTTAGATTTAAATCCCAGACGAAATTGGTGAGCTGACCTGAGGGGTGGGGTAGGAAATCCCCACAGTTTGTGTGAAATAATGGCAGAATAATTCCTACTAAAGTTGTGTTAAGGCAGGACAGGCTTAAACAAACACTCCTACTGTTTAACAGATGACACAAACATGGTAGCAGAAATATAAGAGTGTAAACTTACCCAATCCCGCTGTTTTAGTCCGTGTTCGGATTTGATGTCTAAATAGAGCCATATGGAAAACTTTTTGAATTAAAAAAGGTACAAGAAAACATATCAGAGACCCAATACAAGAACACGACAACATGACTTCACAGAAAAATAAATGAATACATAAAAAAATAGGAATAACTCTACCCGTGACAACCATTCAAACAAAGAAAAAAACAAAGAGAAAGAACTTCCCATCATCAATTCAAGCTCTTAAATTAAAATTAACAATATATTTAGAAACTTATAAAGAAAAAAGAGAAATAATTACTATGTTATGTAGTCCCACCCTTCAATCAAACAGATTCTCCATTTACTTTGTGTGTGGTGCTACTTTGTCTTGATTTATTTGTCTCGTTTTATTGAAATTATTCTTTCCAAAAGAAATAGATAGCGTGAATTAAGTTAGAAAAAAAAAGTATTTTTAAAGTACTGCTAGATTGAACTTTTTGTATAAAAAATCTTGCCTATAAGAATAGTTGTATTCATTTACCGGGGGCAGGTTTCATCCACAACCTCAAGGTTTTTCCAACAGGGAAAACTTGTGTAGGTTTTCATTTTAGGTTACAAGGCAAGAATAAAACAATTTAAAAAGCCGACTGTTTGATATGTTGAGACTTTTCTGATGTAGTTTTGTTCCTTTAACTTTAATATCACCAGTAACAGTGAGAAACCATTGTTATAAAACGCCTTCCTGTTCTTAGATTATTTTTTTTTTCACAGTGAACGTTTAGAACCGTTGCTGTTGTTTTGATAAGGGGAAGTGTTAAGAGAATTGGTTAGGACACCTGCTTTGAGCAACCAAAGGGCAGCCACATGATGATAACTTCCCCCTGACTATTCCAGTGAACAGAGAAAGACCATTTCAAAACCTCCCCTAACCATCATGTCACACCACAGAGTAAAATAATGAGACAGCAAATTTGGAGAAGCATAAAAGATCTACAGCTTCTCATTTTCTTTATCATGCATGACTGGTTGGCATGTGAGTGGATGCTAAATAACAGGCCAGAATTTAACCATAGCGTATTCCAGAAGTCCCGTGTGATAACATACAACTTTTTGTTTGCTTCCAGAGTGTGTGTATCTGTGTTTTGGAGGGAAAAAGACAGTCAGATCATGACGACAGAGAGAAGCAGCAAAGCTTTGAAGGTAAGCCAGTTGAAAGTTTTTGTGAAAACTCACAAAAGTTCTCACTAGTGAGTAACAGCTAGGTAGTTGTGTGAGAGAAATAACAGTGCTATAATGTGATGATTACAATTTATTCTATAATCCAGATCTTTTTCTGTACTTAACTTACATTTTTTTCAATGTGTCCCACTTGAAGCTCAACAAACCAGTCAAAAAAAAACACATATCACTTGCGACATAGCAATAGAACAATTCATGCTACGATTAAAAAAAGGAATTCTGATCACAGCAATTGAAAGGAAACCAAGCTAATTAAATCACATACACTGCACTGAAGAGGAAAGATATGATGAGCTCAGCTTCTTGTGACAAAGACTGCAGATACAACTATATTTAAGAACTGAAAATTGCTGACTTGGCATTAATAAGACCGTTAAAAACTGTTATCCAACCATTCGTTATTACTACAAGACATTAATGATAAACGGTAGCCTTTGTAGTTAATTTAGTAGATAAATATTTGTATAAGATTTAGAGAAAAAGTCAAGATCTTACATTGTCTTTCATGTGTACTTCTGTTATTTCGACAAATGATTTTCAATTTCAGATTCAGCTTCCTTTTTATTTTTCTATTACAGGAGCTAAAGAGGCATGTTGGGTTGTTGAGCCTCGGTGGAGGAATGCCCTCTGAGTTGTATTTTAGTTTTCTCTGTTAAAAGTGGAAACACTTAATTTTTAACATCATTAGTCATCAACTTTTTCCAATTTTTTCCCCCACACTTCAGGTTAAGCAGGAATGTGGCGAGAATGTGCCCGTTCTGTCCGACAGCGAGCTCATGTCCCTTTCTGTACGAGAGCTTAACCTCCACCTGCGCGGCCTGTCCCGCGAAGAGATCCAAAAGCTGAAGCAGCGTCGTCGTACCCTGAAGAACCGGGGCTATGCGGCCAGCTGTCGGGTCAAACGGGTGTCCCAGCGTGAAGCCCTGGAACAGCAAAAAATGGAGCTCCAGAGAGAGGTGGATAGGCTGGGGGCGGAGAACGCCGGCATGAGGAAAGAGCTTGAGGGGCTGGGTGCACGTCTGGCGGCGCTCCAGAGGTTTGCCAGAGGTCTGGAGGCAGGAGGGGGACACCTGCTGGCTACAGCTCCACGCCTCAACACTGCCTCAGTCATCACCATCGTGAAGAGTCCACCACAGGCCCAGCCTCAGAGAGAACCCGAGCCGTCCTAGAAGGAGGTGCTGGAACCAAACTGGTGGAAGGGATGCACCTACTGCAATACACACACACACTCACACACACAAACACACCTGACCTGTAGATAATTGACTCAGATGATACTATAGACATAAAAAACTAAACACTTGTTTGCATCACGCCTCATTCACATTTCCACTTTCTACTGGTCATATAAACAGGAGTCAAACATTCCTGTGTGATGCAGCGTTGAGGGAGTGTGTAACATCATCCACACCTAGTTTTCCAAAGCAGGGCCACTAACTGTTAAAAGAAATCTCCTAGGACAGGTGGAGATGACCTCCCATTGATGCAGTTTAGTTGACTGTAAAGTGTGTTTGATTAGAAGTTGTCCAATTTATGTTCAGAAAGATGCAGCAAGTTTAACGTGAATGAGGTGTTGGAACACCCATACACGCACAGAATCCTCTATCCACACCCCCTTTTATTTACCACAACCCAGAGTGACTGTATACTGCTGCTCAACAAATCCAGCTGGGATGCTGCTTCTCCCTGATTATGCTACAGAGTTTATCTCTTGTGTTTATGCCACCTGACCAACAGCATGCTGCCAGAGTGGAGCGGGCGTATGTACAACTTCCTGCTGCTCTACAGTCTGTATTCCTGCTGCAGTTTTAGGCCTTGTCCATACGTACATGGGTACATTTAAAAAAAAGTGCCTTTTTCTCTACGTTTATCTCCTTTGTCCTCATGCAGAGCTAAGAACGGTCACCATAAATGGATTATCTTCCAGGTTGAAGAATCATGGAGCTCCATTTGACATATTCGAGTTTGATGTTATCGGCAATAAGTGACGTCACCAAATGCGCCGTGACTTAGCTTGATTACACTATTTGATTTCCTGTTATGGCAGACATAGCTAAAATAGTGTGTATTTTTAGCTTGCTAGGTGGACTTTGTATGTGTTTACAACTTGAAATAAGTTTAACTCCATACTGAAGAACAGCCGTGTCTCAATGCTATACGGAGGACATTTTCTTGCTTCTGATTGTTCAACATAGATTTACGGTTGTTTCCATATCGCCTCCTGTTGTCCCGCCATACGGTTGACAATGCTTTTCAATTCGAGTTAGCGTTCTCTGGTGGTTAGAGGTACTTTTCAATCCATGCATGTGTGGACGCGATTACTTTCCTAAACGAAAGGAGAAAAATCAATGTTTTTAAAAATACCTATGTACGTGTGTAAGTCCGAAGGTTCTAGCTGTGTGTTGAACCAACCATGACACAAGAGTCGCTCTTACTGTGCACGGCTCTGTTCCTAAGTAGAAGTCACTCTTGTTAGTCATTATTGAAGAGTTTTGTCATCCTCTGGGCCTTTTTGATATGCAGGTGTGGTCGAGGGTGGTGCTATTATTGCCTTTGTTTAATAGTTTAAGAAGGATCATTTCTATACAATCAGTTTGGAGCTTCCACTAACAGTATGCCATACTCACATTTTCTCTCCGGTGTTGCTTGGCTCATGAGGATCAGAGGTGCATATGAGGCCATACAGACCAGAGAATCATTGAGTAAAAATAAGTGAAATGTTGTTTGGAGTAAAATCCCTTCCTACCTGTTCTATCCTTCCATGTGAAGGGAAGGTAATTCTTGACTGCTCGTGTACATATTCCTCACATTAATGCAGTGCCTTCAGTGTATGTTGGAGTTACAAGAATGCAAACCTAAGAGGGAAAAGGTTCAAAACCGACTGTAGTCACTCCTTCTTGATTGTTGACAACCACACATTATGTTGTTTAGACTTCGTTGAGGTATAATCCCTCATTGCTCATTTCACAATCCCCACTGTGCAGCTCCAGTCTTCTGGGATTTTTTTTTCCTTTCATATCTGGTTGACTCCCAACAACAGATGTTGGTCGTTTGTCTATCAATGTGTAAAAGCAGAGTGGCATCTGGTAGGAATTACACTCAAATCGATGTGAATCCTCTGCATACATTCCTGTTCCGTGTTCTTATTTGTAGTGTTTGTATTTGTCATTGAGAGACACGTGTTGAGTGACATTTATCGGAGGTATATTCTATATTTTATTTGTATTTAAAGGTAGATGTTATGAAAAGACAAGCTATCGAGTGCTGTGATGTTCTGTATGTTTTCAGAAGTACTTACTTATGACTAGTTCTGGGATATTCTCACGTCTAATTATTGTGCTGTGTGGCAACAGTAATGACAAAATGTTAATTATTATTAGCTATGTAGAAATATGCTCAAAGCCATTGGCAATATTGCTGTATGATTTATTTTTGTGTTTTTGCAATGTTTGTACTGGCTTGTCATAGTGGATTCTTGGAGGGATTTTATTTTTCTATGATGATTTGTCTGTTTTTTGTGTTAAAAAATTTGGGTCACTTCTGAATCGACAGGGTGGGAGATATTGATGTTAGAGGAAAACAGAAAAGTGAGGAAAACGTGGAGAGATGGAGATGAGGAGGAGACTAGAAGGTTGAAGAGTTGTTCGAAAAGATGGATACAGAAAGTTATGGAAGGCGGACTAGAAAAGAAGGTGGAGAGAGGTGGTGTTTATATTCACTTGAAGACCTCCATCAGGCTTTTTTCCATGACAACATGTTCAGACAGGCGTGGACTTGATGGAGTCGAGGCCACTGAATATATGCTAGCAATATTATTTTAAAGCAGGCGACATAACACATTAGAGTGTGTTTACAAATAACTCCTAAAGATATGAGGTATATATTTGGCTATATGAATATCAGTGTGGCAAAGCATCTATTCTCAATATTTTATTGTCTCACATCTGTCTTGTTCTGGATGTTTTGTAATACTTGCAAACAAAAATGTTTTTGTATTTATTACTTGTATTTTTTCTATTGTGAAAATTTAAGTACATTGTCTATTTTATATATATTAATTATAATAAATGTTGTATATATTGTACATAAAATGGTGTGTTTGGTTGTAGGCTGGTTGATACACACACACACACACACACTTCACAGAGAGGAATCGGACCCACAGGATGTGGATCACAAGATGAACACGAGGTTAAATATAAACACATTTTTTTGGTCAAGGATGAAATGTTAGCGATTCTGAATCACTGCCCTCCAGAATTATAGGCACCCTTTAAAAATGAGTTTTTTGTTTTTTTTCATGATATAATACCAGTGCCACTTTACAAGAAGCCTCTCCTTATTAAAGATTTATAAATGGCTTGTACAGAGTTTACTGTTTTAGCTATAAACACTTTACTAATCATTAATATGTTGCTATAAGTTAGGAGATAAAAAGGGTATCAGAGACCTGATACTTGCCAAATAGTGAACACACTTATCTGTACAGCTAACTTGATATTGCCAAATAGAGATCCGCATTGTTATATTGAGAGCTATGTTATAAATGTTAACTAATGATATTCAACCCAATTTATAAACTAATCATAAACCATTTATAAATAAGCTACTGGTTTAGAAATAAAATTGAAAAAACTGCTTGGAAAATACAATTCTTAAAAATAAAGGACAAGGGATATACAATAATCATTTGAAAAATTACTTGCCCATATAATAAGTTTAGAATAGATTTCTATAGATATCATAGACTAAAGACAATATTCGGAAAACATGACATATGATGAGATTGTTAAAAATAAACTCCAGTCAGTTCTACTTAGCTTCAACCAGATCAACCTAATCTGTAGAGGATCAGTATAACACATATGAAATCTTTACAATGGAAAGAATCGCCGTCTCCACGAGGCGTCAGGAAGCAAATCTGAAGAAATATAGAAGTGGAAAATGAATGTTTCCGGGAAAATCCCCTCCTTTGTTTTAAGTGTATGTAATTTTCTTTACTTTTTTGATCATTTATTTTAATTGAAAAACACCCCCTGTTCCTTTTCTATGTTCAATATTTACATTGTGACGAACTTTAAAAATCAAACAAACGTGGTTCAGTCTGTAAAAGAACCGACTTGTAGTTGACTGAACCGTTGCCACTGTGTCATTCCAATTAAAGGATATAAAAAACTAAATAAATGTTCCACCATGAAAGCAAAGATTAATCAGGAATTTTATATATGCCAAATTTTCACCAGAGACACACTGGAGTGAATTTTTCCTATCCTGAGACATTTAGTGGATTTTTTTTTTAACATTTTATACCTCAACCATGAAGTAAAGATGCTCCAAGAGGTTCATTCATGTAGCAAACAATTTTTACTAAGAAATAATAAAAAATGAGCTCGACAAAACAGCTGAGCAGGACACTGCAGGATTAATGCATGAATAAAGGGCAAAAGAATGAAGCTCAGTCATTGTCTAAATAATCCAGCTTTATTCATGTTTGAAGATAAATCACAGCTTATTTAGTGAACTTGCATAGCTACTCTCCATTTTACAACACTATAATGTTAGAGTTGGATTAAAAAACACTGGACTAAATAAAGGATTTTACCCTGTTTCCAGATTAAAAACAGAGAGTGTGGTGAAGAAGACAAAGTCACAGCCTGGCGCTCAGACAAATGTGCATATTTCTGCATGTGCTCCAAGCTTGAAGCATGTGACTGCTGCTTGCAGATCAGACGGACTGATATCAGAAAGACATAAAGTAAAAGTAGCCATTGTGCAGTAGAATTGTGTTTTACAGCTGCTGTCACTTCTGTAGACGTTAAAGGTCGAGGTAATCTAAGTACTTCTACGGTCAAGTAGTTTTATCTCAACCACGCGTCTCTAAAAAGAGTAGTCTATTTTCAGATTTGTGATTTTCCAGATAATCCAAGATTTATTTCCCCCCAGAATATTTCATTTAAGATGTAGGATCATTATTTCAACTCAAATAAATACTTCATTCTTCTGTTTATCATATACACTGCGAGATACATGAAGGGTTTGAAAACTGGAACCTGAAAAGTAACAGCTCTCGGACAAATGTAGTCCAATAAGAATAATCTTACTATTTGAAATGTAGTGGAGCAGTAAAAAGTAGTGTAAAATGTGCAAGAATCTAAAATATGTACCCAAGTACACATCGAGTAAATGTAACTAGTTACCCTCCACCGCTGACAGCAGAGCAGTGAGAGAAGTTACAGTAACCAGGTCTGCAGACTTTGTGTGAGTCATTCAGACGACTCAGCTCAAACTATTTGTACAAAATGACCATCTCCGACTGCGGTCAGGCTAAATCTGACAAAAAGACTTCCAGACGGAAGAGCAGGGCACCCAGGTTAAAAAACAACAACAATGTGACGTTTAGGTGAGTTAGTGCATTTGTATGAATATATTGTGACTGCATGAAAATGTGCTGCAGAGAATGTTTTCCATGCTTTCACTCAGTTTGTGAACTTAAATAACCCCGTAGCGCAGGATAATAACCCTGCAATGTGCGTAACATGTATTTAAGCTGACAAACACCAAACCTAGAATTCAGAAACCCGACAAACACTACATCCGCTGCGGGTGTGTCGGTGCAAATGCAGAAAACTCTTTGTTTTGAGGGATTTTAGTAATTAAATGATTTCAATCAGATCCAACAGAAGTTAAAACTAACTAAAAGTAACGAGTCACCTATATGTGGGATATTATGGTAAAGACAAAAAGAAGTTTCATGTATTGACTCTGGGCTGTTGTTAATGCTCACGTTGATGCGCTGGATGCTGGAATAAAGACGAGTCAAAACTCCTAGGTCTTTCAGAGTCAATTCATGCGGCAGTCTTCAGTGGAGTACATCCAGATGTTTTATAGCCTCTCTCAGGTGTCAGGCACCTGCTGCAAAGAGAAACTCCCACCACTCAAAGCCCTGAAGCTATGATGACCGGTATTTTTTTTTTTTTTCCTCTTGAAAAAACAGAAAATTCTGTATGATAGCTTTTATTGCCCTACATAGAAAATGAGAAGATTTTTATCTTCCTGATCGAGCTGCTCCATTGAGAACAAGCCTGTAAAGGTAGCTCTAACCGATATCCCTCCTCCGTTTCACCTCCATCCAGTTAGTGGTTTGCAGAGGTCAACTGCCAGAGAGAGAACCAGCTCCAGCTTTAATCCCACCCATCAAAATAATGCCCCAGTTAAACCTGTGTAATCCAGACCAGCTCTAATGCCTCCCACCACTAAGCTACTGGTGCAGACGGACTATATCTATAATCTGCTCTGCCTCCCTCTCATCAGCATCAACAACAACATAGATCCATGTGACTGATTTTATCTCGTTTGGTTTGGCTTCCCTTTAAATTCTTCACCACGCGTCACTGAAGGATGCCGTTTATTGTCAACAAATAAGTGTTCCATTACTTTACTGTGGTTCTGAAAACAAGCTTCTGTTCGACGTACGAATGTGCTTGATTTATTGCTGATTGATATTTTTAATATTACTTTCATGACATCTAAAGTTAAAAACATTCCACTCATGGAAAAACAGCAATACAATTCGTCAATTCAGCATTTTCAGGACTGGGAAAACCTCCAATCCAATGCAGAAACCAATAAAAACATCCATTAGGATAATTACACTGCCTGTGATAAAAATACATCTACCCAAGAAGGAAAATTTTAGGAGACAAGAATGATGCAGTATTTTCGAGAGTGAGTCATAAACTTTCCAAAAACAGACGCAACCCTTCTTAACTTCTGGCCAACAAATGTACTTCAAGCGTTTCCACCAGTAAGGCTTATGGGAAATAACTGTGAGCAGAAAAGTTTGTGTAGGAAAGTCTCGAGATGCTTCCCTCATCATTCACAGGTGGACGACTGCGCATAAAGAGAAGGTGTCAGCCACCGTTTAAACAGTCTGGATCCGATTCAGCTCTAGAATTCGTCATCGGAGCTGAGCAGGAGCGTCTTCTCTGTGTCGCTGCGGCCGCCAACAGCGCTGTGGCTGCAGGAGACGGGTGGAGGCACCCTCTGCTCCCGTGTGGACTGCTGGGTGTACTGCTGGTAGGCCGGAGAGAAGTTGTGAATGGCGTCCTGGACCATGTCGCCTGGACTCATGGTCTCCTTCAGGCTGCTGGAGATGCTCTTCATGGGGGCACGGTGGCCTGTTGGGGGTTGGCACGACCATTGAGTTAGAAGTTAGGAGGGGAGGTGACAGAAAGACAGTAAAACAGATTTAAAGGAGGATGACTTTGGTAGGAAACGAGAGCAGGGAGGGGGAAAAAAAGGAGTGCAGAAAGGCCTCAGAGTGATTTAGAACGGAGTGCAACAAGGACAGGAGGGAAAGGGGTAAAATAAATAATTGAACATTATAGGAGGGTGAATGGTGGTGGTGTAGGCAGGGATATGAGACGAATAGAGTGGAGAGGAAAGGAGGAAGGATGAGAAGAAGAGAAATTTAGTGGAGGGGGAAAGAGTGGGCGAACAAAAGGGAACGGGGATCAGTGATTTAAAGGGTGTTTAACCGAGGGACAAAAGGAGGGAAGGTGTGAAAGTAAGGAAATGAGAACTAGGCCAATGAACTAGGGCAATGCTACCTATGCTGTAGTCCCCGGCGACAGCATAGGTCATCGGGGACTACGACCAAATTACCTCCAAATTTAGGTAATTTGGACTAAATTGGAGAAACGCATAGGAAGTTATGTTAAAAAAAAAAAGACAGTTCATTTTAAACTAAAAGAGCTCCCCCTGGCGAGTTAATATGAATTATTAGAGTTGAATATGATATAAACAAGATGGATCTCCTCATATGCACCAAATTTGGACGAAATCCGACCAATGGTTTAGAAATTGTGAAAAACTGATTTTGGAGATAAAACTCTCCCTACTGGTGGAAATATGCAGACGGCCTAAAATGTAAGCCATGAAATAGTTATTGAGTTATCGCATTAACACAAGAATCTGTCGGGGATGTGACGGCAACGATGATTCAATCATATCTCCGACTTTTCAGGGATATAATGAGGGTTCCCTTTGCAGGGATAAAGAGGGATGCATGGCAGGTAAAACAGAGAAAAAGTAAGAGAAGGAAAATAATTATAGGAGGGGGGGATTAGGAGGAAGAACAAAGCCCTTCACAGATAAACAGAAGAAGGAAACTGAGCGGGTATTGGAAGAACTAAACTAAAAACAATCCAATGATGGAGAAACAGCATCAGTGTTTAACCTACCAAACTCTCCATTTGTTGGAGCAGGTCCTTTGAGACGCAGCAGAAAAGAGACAATGAAAGGTGGATGTGCAAAAACAGGAAGGAAGAAAGTGACCCAAACAGAATCAGGAATGATGGGCAGGAGAGAGTAAAAGTAAAAGGGAAGGAAAGATGAGGAGACTTCAGAAGACTTTTACCGATGTGTAAGCTTGCATTATATTGTGGCGTGGGCTCAACAATCACGCATTTCCGTCTTTTTCCTTTCCTCACCTTGTGAATCGAGACTTTTGTCCATGTAGACTTTGTATGTGAAGGCGTGGCGCAGAGCCAAAGCAGCGAAAAACATCTCAATGCAAATGATAAAGTTCTGGTAACCGGCGGCGACCGTCCCCTCGCCGACCGACACCTCCTCTGAGTTAATCTGAGGGATGGCGCCGCACTTCTCCAGGATGGCCAGCAACATGCCTGCTCATAAAATATAATATGATAAGATAAAGCCATCTTTGTTCAGGTTGATGAATAAAAAGCATGGAGCTCAGTTTTCTCACCCTGCCAGAAGGACAGGAAGATCACGGACTTGACCATGAAAAACTTCAGCATGGGGCTGAATGGGCTGAGCAGCGCTCTGGTGGAAAAGTAGAAGAGGAAGAGGGCGTAGAGAGAGAGGCTCACGGAGATGTTGTAAATGATGGTCACGTACAGGTAACCGCTGGCAACGCTGTGGATAGAGAAGTCAGAGAAGGGTTGATGATGATGATGATGAAATGAAATTATTCTAAAACTTTAGAGGGTGAATCCACAAGTTTCTGGGTTTTTTTTCTGATCACTGAATTTCATGTTTTTGTAAAGCAGCTGTCTCAGTAGTCACCCCTGTTGTGATCATCAGCCACCTCCGCCATGTCTTCATCACTTACTTGAAGTCTCCATCCTTGTATTTGCCGTAGGCCTGCAGGATGACGGTGATGACGGCCATGAGCGGTTTGACCACACAGAACTGCAGAGTGGCCTGCTTACAGAACCGGAGGAAACCGATGGAGTAAGCCTTCCCCCTCAAACAGCAGGTACCGTATATACAGCTGGACCTGGAGGAGGAAACCCCACACTCTTTAGACAGAAATATAAATTCAGCAGGACAACACAGCGCGCACTGTAACTGAAGGAAAATGCATCTGCTAACGAAAACGCCATTGTTTAAATACGTACTCGATAGGTTTCCCTCGGATCTCGGCCATGATGGCGCTCTCTCCTCCCAGGTACTCATAGCACAGACTGAGGAAGTTGTAAATCACAAATGCTGGGGAGAAACACAAAGAGAAAGGATGTTGGTTCTTTGCAGATATCAACTGCTTACTCTAATAATTACAACAGTCCTGCATATAATTACTCGTTTAAGAGGATCCATGAAAAATGAATAAAAATCATTCAAAATACTCAAACTAACACCTTTGGACATGTGATCAAGTTTCTATAGTGCCTTGGTCTGTTGTTTTTTCAAATATTACAGCTGTTAATAAAACATTTGTGGTTTAACGATTCATTTTAAATTATTCCTGTTGTTAGATGTCAATCAGTTTGAGACAGCCGCTTGCATTTGGTGTCATATAGTAATCATTATTTCCACATAAAGACTGGGCTATTATTGAATTATCATTGCCACCACTCATTCTTTATGTTAACACGTCAATTCAAAAATCCTTTCATAGATCAATTTCAAATTGAGCCCCCATAGTTTACAGTGACGCAAAGATCTTTGCGTCACTGTAAACATGTGACCTCCGGCTGCAGGAAGCCAGGGCACTCTTGGAAATTAGATGTGGAATCTCAATGAAGATTTGACCTGCTAAAATAAAGGATTTAAAAATAAGAATAATAAACTATCACGACGGTTTGAGTGGATCATATTTTATCTGACAAAGATAGGGGAAAACCCACATACACCCGCACACACACATACACCCGCACACACATCTTCCTGTGTTTCTCCTTATGGTCCCTAGTGACCGCTGGGTTATTTCTCCGCGGCGGCTTCAGTGCGGGCCGATGACGATCAAGGGGCTCATGAAAAACAAAGCCAGGGTAATCCTGTTAACACACTCTCTCTCGAGGGGGTTGTTTGTTTGACATGCGTGCATGACAGCAACATAAGGAGAGTCTGACTCAATGCTTATGTGTGAATCACTGCCAGACTCTTAAACAGCTGAGTGAAAAATTCTCCTCTACTCTGCCCACACTCAGTAAAAGTTGGCCATTGCCTTCTGAGATCTCAAATCGGATGGCAGACATTACTTAAATCGTAAGACGCTCCACCTGCCACCACCTGTTGTCTTATATAACCAACAAACAGGTGAACAGAGCTTAGTGACGAGAGCTTGTTGATCTGCTCATGTTAGCCCAGTTGGTGTCTTCACTGTTTACCATTAAGCTCTTTCACTTCTCTCCAAGGACGCCCCTCGGCAGGGTGAGTTGTCATGGTGATACTGTAGGCCAACATACAAAGGGAACAGGAACTTTGCGAGTTTGGTTGACTCGTCATCTGATGCAGTATTTTTGGTTGATGAAGGAGATTTTTCAGCACAGTTGCTATGCAACAGGTTAGTCCACCCTGGCTGAGAATAAGATTTGGGCAGGGCACAGGAGGAAGAGAGGAGGACGAGGAGAAGCACTGGAATGGATAAGTGATAGTGGGTGAGTGAGAGTGGTTGAAAATTTTGTCAAGAGATTAGCAGAAGGAGGGGAGTCACCTGCCTGAGCAACTTCCAGTACTGAAAGCACTCCCTGCCAAAAGCAGAACCATATATTGATATTGTATAAAGAGTCAATCTGATGCGCGTTTTATATCCATGTCAGATTATCAACTGGCAAACACAGGAAGTGACACCTTAGTATCAGATCATACTATCTCTATACAGCAGGAACCAGAAAGTTATGCACAAAAAGCTCCCCCTAGTGAGCATAATATACATTTTTGTGTAAAATATGACACACACACACACACACACGTACAGAATTCAGACTAAATCGGACCAACAATTGCATAATCTTGGACCCTCACCAAGAAAACTGATTTTGGAGATGAATCTCCCCTTAGTCATAGAAATATAAAACTGACCTTTGCCAAAATCAATCCATCTCTTCCGCGCAGTCAGGTCTATGATGGTTTGAAATTTGAAAATGATCCAGATTTATTGCATCGACACAAAGAATCTGCGATGACGATTCCTTAATAACCCAACATTCCAGGGATATAATCAGCTGCCGTTCACTAATTTTAAGACTTTGGAAAAAGCTTGAAGTGTGTAACATCAAAGAGGATTCAGGCAGGACCTCAACTGATACTAAATCTCAAAAAAAGAATTGTAGATTCTCTCCAAATATATGGGAATACATTTGAATCATGCAATAATTTTCTGTAATAGCTTATCCTGCTCCGAGGGGTTGTTGAAAAAACAACCATTCACATTCACACTCACACCCAAGAGCAATTTAAGGTCACTGATTCACCCAGTCTCCAGGTTTTGGGACCGTAGGAGGAAGGCAAAGGGAACCCACGCAGAAACAGGAAGAACAGGAGAGAGCTCCACGCAGAAAGGCACCAAGGGGCTGGAGTGGAACCTTCTCCCTGTGAGACACATGTGCT
Organism: Lophius piscatorius; assembly: GCA_009660295.1. Classification (NCBI taxonomy): domain Eukaryota; kingdom Metazoa; phylum Chordata; class Actinopteri; order Lophiiformes; family Lophiidae; genus Lophius; species Lophius piscatorius. The sequence goes on from VRLP01003108.1 coordinate 67,853, forward strand.
ACCCTCTACTACACTGTGATGCCCATCCTATTAAATAAGTGTATTTAAATATTCCAAAAAGCGGAACAAAATTGTTGTCCCGGGACTGTCGGGTTTAAAATTTAAACTACAAGTTAATTTTAAGAATAATGAAAAAAAAAGAACACCAATCACTTCAACCACTAACATTATCCTACATTCGTTCAAAAGTTCTGAGTCCAAGAGGAGGGTAAAACAATCAAAAACAGATTCAGTTTAAGGTAAAAAGTTAGAAATTCTATTAAGATGAGATCACTCTACAAAATAAACATTAACTGCGAGGGTGGATTAATCTGTTAGGGATGAATACACACAATGTTTATTTCCAATCTCATTTATTCACACTGTGTTTCAACAACTCAACTGGAAAATTTTACCCACAGTGAGTTAGAATGGGTTTAATAAGTGTCTTCAATCCACAAGTGGTATAAAACAAAATCCACTGTCTTTGTTCAAGATAACTCTGTTCATCATGAGTCCGATCAGGTTAGGATGATGACTGCCAATGTGGGAATAAACTAATACAGGTAAACAAACATAGCCATGTTGACACATTTTTTTGCATATTGTTGGGTGGTTTGGCTATTCTGTGGTGAAGCCATAATCAGTTTAGCTTAACAAAGCACTGTAAATGTGCACTACTGTTACTTTGTTTGTTTGTTTGTTTGTTTGGATCCCCATTAGCTTCTGTAGAATAGCTATTCTTCCAGTGGTCTACACACTTTGCATGATTATTCATGTGAGCTAAGTTTAGACACAATTGGACTCAAGGTTGGGGAGTTACATAGTTTATTTTTCAAAAAAGCCCCGCTAATGAGTATAATAAGTATTATTACAGTAAATCTGACAAATACAGGGTGGATCCCTTTAAGACAATTCGTATGAGGTACATTTGGACTAAATCAGACCAACGGTAGAGAAATTATTTAATTAATAAATCATGTTAAAACTGTGAATTTGGAGTTAAAGCTCCCCCTAATATGCGACTGATCTTGCCCAAAATCGACCCTGTTCTTCCTCGCAGTAAAGTTCATAGGGGTATAACATTTGAAAATGATCCATGAAAGAGCTCTTGAGTTATCGCGTTAGAACGAAGGAGCTGTGTCAGATGAAGATTCAATAATATCCCCAACTTTTCAGGGATGTAATGAAACAAAGCCAAAGCTTGAATTACCTTTCATTTATTTTTTATTGTTTTTTTAATTAATTATTTATGGATGTTTTGTACTTCTTGTGTAAAATCAGTAAACTGACCTCCGAAGATCCTCACAAATACATTTTCTTACCTTCGTAGCAGTCTCTGACGGTGTCGAAGTACACATAGTATTGGTCGTTGGTGAAGAAGAGGAGGCTGAGCCAAGAGTCGAAGGCGTAGATGGGGACGATGAAGAGGATCCGTACAATGTGGCGTTGCTCCCTTGGTGAGCTGTAGAAACGCAGGTGCATGTAGATCTGCAGTGGACAGAAGCTACAATCTAAATATCTACAGATTAAATACCGAACATTAGAATGGTTTAACGCACAGGATGTAGCTGCTGTCGGTTGACGTCTCGCATTAAAAGCAAGAGAAATGACGCGATGTGGCACGGGATTACTGGAGAGCAATCGAAAGTTTTACACAGGGAGATGGCGATTAATATTCATGAGAATTTTGAGATTAACATTGTGCGTGATTAACGTTCCTGTGCCTTTTAATAACATTGACCTTAACAATCAAGACCTACAATCATCTCACTGGAGCATTGAAAAGAGAAAAACTCTGACTGTGTTGGGCTTTGTGACATCGTGACAGTCTTTCTGCCCCCCTGGATCAGGTTTCACCTGTACTAATCTTCTGTCTCACTAAAGCCTGCTGAGGGATGTCGCCAAGCAACCCCTGCCCTTCTATGGACCTGAGCCGAGGTGTGCCTGCAGGATCACATGACCTGTGCACTAAAGCAGGGGGTTCTCAAAGCGAGGTCCACAAAAAGATTTAATTTAAACTATAATATTGCTTTTCATCATTAAGAAAATACATTGAAATAGTGTTGGAAGACTCAGCACTAAGAACACGGAGGGTCATTGAACACAACACATTGATGTAGTTGTACTTGGCGTGCTCTCACTAATATCAGCTAATCGTCAGAATCTTCATTTCACAACCTAATTAACCACAGGACAATTAAAGTTACTTTAGTTGATATGAAGTCCTTATAGTTCACTTGTTCTTTAGAAACTTGTTCATTAATCTAAATTTTCTTTCAGGTATTTCCGGTCTGTTAGCTTCTTTAGTTTAGCTGTTAGCGATGGCTTATACCGCCTTGTCTAATGCTGCGTCCTGCTTATTTAGTCAGATATTCAGTTATTCCTCTGCTTCTTGTAGTGATAATGCTACAATATCAAAATAAATATTCAGGCTTCACAGCAATGAATCAATAATGTTAGCTGAAGTCCTTAGCCAGGCTCCTGCTAACTCCTTCTGAGCAACTGGGAAACGCTCCGGTCCTTTGTAATCTGTTTTCACCAGTTCTCTTTAAATAGTTACAATTTTGTATTTGTATTTTTTGTTATCAGTTACAACCAATTGAAGATCAATCCTTTGTTTAAATGGCCGTTTTTAAAAGTATGTAAGTGGAATTAACAGGATTCAAATTGAAATTTGTTTATCGCGATGAAGCGACTTCAATGGATTAAGTTTTAAAATCTCAACAATATAAACAGTTCCAATGACATATAAGACTATAAATGGTAGTAAACATATGTTTAAATATGTGTTATGAAAAAGCTGGGTCCTTGGAATATTTTCTCCCCAAAAAGTTTGAGACGTTTTGCATTAAAGAAAGACACTAACTTCAAAGACTTCAGTATGTTCAAAACAGTGCTGCAAGGATCCTGATGAGAGTTCGTAAACACGAACACATCACCCCTGTTCTTCATTCCCTTCATTGCCTTCCCATCTCCACCAGGATTGATTATAAGATCTCTCTCCTCACTCACCAGTGCATCCATGGTAACGCACCCCCCTACTTAAAAGAACTACTCACCCCACTGACCTCGA